>KK122389.1:240839-312791 GCA_000611955.2 Stegodyphus mimosarum
TTAACAAATAAACTGCAATTAACTACATATTAATCCATACTTCAAAACTAACTAAAATCACTACATAACACTGTCGAATTGAATTTTAAACAAAATATATTTAATATATTTATTATATATGATATTTAATATATAAAGTTAACACATTAACAATTAATTAAAAAAGGCAAAACTAGATTCTTTGCTAGCCGTTTTACTAAGAAAACTGAGTACTGATATGCTAAACTGAGAAAAGACTGAAAAAAAAATATAAAACTGTATGCCAATATTGGATCGGGCTTTTAAAATAAGCTTTTAAAAATTTTGTAATTTTGTTGTTGAACTGCATGTGGCTTAAGCGCGAAGGAAACGAAGCTTAAAGCTAAAAAGACAAAAGTTATACTTTAGGCAGAAGTGAATCAAGAGTAGATTGCAAAACTGCAAGCTCAAAGAGAGCGCATAAAATCTTGTGGTTTACCATAAAAATATGAAACCTATCAGATTTATTTTTAATTTACTCATTTTTATTTATATTTTCATTACATTTATTAATTAGTTTATTCTTGTATTACATTTTATTTATTTATTTATATTATCATTATTAGGCTTCTATCTATTCAATAACTGCTACAATAATTTCGCTTAAAATTCAAGACTTGCATATCTTACTTTAAATCCCAAAACTGTAACCCTGCTAATACTTACAGAACCATTGTCAGCGAAGTCCTAGGATATTTTCTAATATCTAATAAAGAAATGCTTTGAGCATGATGATATTTATATTTCTTTCTTACAGTTCTATTCGCAATACGACTCTGCTACGTAAAAAATTATGCTGAACACACTTTTAAAAATTAACAAACTTAAGCCTTTTTGGTTAATTTAAAGAATATATCTCACAAAATAAATCATAATTTAGGAATTATAAATATCGCACCTAAATAAAAAGGGATAGGTATACTAAAAATAATTCATAATTTAAGAATTATTTTAAATATACCGTCCTTTTCTGATAATTTACGAATTATTTTAATTGTTCTGTCTTTTTGCTTCCTTGTACGAAGTAAAGAAAGTATTGCAATAGCGAAATATTTTGGGTACCGTATTTCAACGGAAATACGAACTTTGACTGCTCTCAAATCCATTTGAGTGATGTTTTTGCGCGATTGCTTTAGACAGGTGACAGGTTTCCCACTGATTTCTTAATAAAACGTTAACGCAATGATACGTATTCTGTATGATTATTTTACATAAACTCTCAAAAATAAATGAAACTGCACATTTCGTTTGTGACGTGTAAAAGATAATTAAAATTTAAAGAGCTTGGTGTCTTCACTGAGTTTTAAGGTGGTCATATTACTGATGCCTGGCTTTTGAGTAATTTCAGCTGCAAACGTATTGATTATATCAAGAGTAGTGTTTTTAATGCCATGAAATAAATTAAATAATATCAAAGATATAAATTATTCGTACAATATTCAATGCAAAACCTGGTTAGTGAAACAGAGTTGTGGAAAAAAGGGAACACATTAATAGAAGAACCAAAATGATGATAAAAAGGATTGTATCTCGCAAAGACGAAAACTACTGTATTGAGAGTGAATAGTGGGTTTAAGGTTTATCAATATAAACTTCCGTTTCCACACATGTAATGCAAAAAGAATCTACATAAGCAGAATGTTTACAGCAAAGCTGCTATCTGAAAACCTCGTTTTCACGAATAAATGCGAAATGGAGGTTACAGTACCGCCAACGTATGTAATGGAAAATGTTGAGCAATGGAAACAAGTATTGTTTTCTGATGACTCATACTATTTTCTACATCAGGACAGGTTTATGTGTGAGGATCGCCAAGAAAAAAGTCACAGTCTTCGTTTCTTACAACAAAACATGACGGTGATTCGATTAATATACTGGACAGTCGTATCGTGATTTGCAGGAGGTCAGTTACAACCGAAAACATCGCGGCAAAAATATCGTGGACGAAAACGTCGAGGAGAAAACAACGGAAGGCGAAAGCGTCGTGGTACAAAACACCGTGGAAGAAAATAAAGCAAAGAGAAAACATCGCAGTTCTAAAACATCGTGGTGCAAAATATCGTCCTCGAAAATAAAGTGGTTCAAAAACATCGTCGTAGAAACTATCGTGATAAACAATAAAGTACCTACAAATCCTCGCATGACGATAACATCGCAGATATGCGTTTTTCAGGCTTTACTTATTATTATGGATATTCGCATAATGATTTATGAGAGAAAGGTAGAAAGAAGGATAATTTTTACTTTCATATTTTTTATTGACTAATAAATTTTTAAAAAACAAGAAATTTAAACAAAGCAAGAAATAATTTTCATTATAAGAGTATTAGATTAACAAAAGTGAAGAAAATAATATCATAATTAACTTAGCAATCTTGTATAGATAAGTATATGCAATTACTTACCTTTTTTTTTCTATTCTTTTTTAGATTATACTTTTCAGGAAAAATTACCAGTAAAACTTTATAAAAAAATAATTTATTAATGACCTTTGTTAGTTAACTATGCCAGTTTAAAATTAAGTGCCATAAGTTGCTTTAATTTTTTATGCTTAAGTTTCCTTTTTGCATTTTCAGCAAATATTTATTTGTTAATAAAAATATGAAAGTGAAAATTATTCTTCTTTCCATCTTGCGCTCACAAATCATTATACGTGTTTTTACAATTGTTAAACAATCATTAAATTTTACAATTATTAAATCACTAAAAACGCATGTCTGCGATGTGTTATTGTTATGCGATGATTTGTAAGTTCTTTGTTTTTAACCACGTTATTTTGGATGGCGATGTTTTTAAACTGCGAAGTTTTTAAACCGCTTGATTTTCGATGACGATGTTTTGTACCACGATGTTTCCTCTTTGCTTTATTTTCTTCCACGATGTTTTGTACCACGACGCTTTTGCCTTGCGTTGCTTTCTTCCGCAATGTTATCGGCGGACACCAGGAGGTCCAATTATCATTTTACAAGAAAGAAAAAATAGCGGTGATTGTTTCCATATTTTGTCCATTCAGTGGTTTATTTTTAACATGGAGCATATTCATCCGTGACGCAAACACTGTTTCCTATAACGAACTGCATCTTTCAAAATGATAATATCCTTATTTATTTAATTTACACTCTTCGATTATTATTTCAAGAACACTAAAATGAAACTATGCATACTCCTTGAACTTTAAACTCATCTGAATTAAATATCATTGAAACATAGTTTATGCTTAAACATAGAATGAGATTACTTTTATTCTTCTAGCATCTCTCAAGGAACTGATGTTATTTCTGGTCAATGATTCATATAAAATGTTTATTACTGCCGTTCATAACTGGTTTGTCCCTATTGCAAAAAGAGTTCAAGCAGGGTCTTCATACAATATATAAGACATACAGTTATTCATTTTTAAGCATTTTCATTAATTTGAACAACTCCAGCACCTGTGTACACATCTTGAGTAAGTTCAGCAAGTAAACGACATAGGAGAGTCAGAATAGGTCAAAACGAACAAGCTGCCAGTTAAACTTTAAAATAAAACCTTACATTTTAATCACTTAAAATTAATATGATGGAAGATTTTTATTTCGAAAAAGGGGTAAAAGAATTACATGACATTAAAAAAAAATTACTTAAGTTAATTTTAATTCTAAGCATTGAGAAGTACTTATTACAGGAATTTAAGGTTATCTTTTTAAGACTTACGGTTTTTTTCTCAAACAGATATAAAAATGAATAAATATGTTATAAGTTTCTTTATTCCGTCTAGGAAAATTTAATAAATTTCCTCCGACGTAGGTAGTTATCAAACTAAAAACAGAAAAATATTGTGTGTAAATAATCGTGATATTAATTATGATATTTCGATCATTTGACGTTCATGTTGTTATTTATATTCAAATTAAAAATTCTTGTCGTCATTACCATTAATTATGTGACGTAAGTGTTTAATTTCTGAACTATGTAAACATTTAAACTCATGATGGAATGAAAAAGAAATTTTTTTATTTACTTCTTTCAGTCAGAAATTAAACTGTCAAAGATATGTTTATACCAGATATCTCGACCTAAAACTATATTAAATATTTAGTTTGCCATTTAAAAAAAACTATATTAAATATTTAGTTTGCCATTTAAAAAAAACTATATTAAATATTTAGTTTGCCACTAATCTTTAGAAATGTAAGTCATTCAACAATTATAAATTTTAACTTGCAAAGTTTTAAATTAAAGTTTCTAATGAGCGTATGAACCTGGATGATATATGGCGTAAGTTTAAATAAACATCCTTAAAATCTCACGGGCTCGATTGTGCGATAAAATAATTAGATATTTAAAATTAATTTATAAGTATTTTTTCATTCATTAAGTTGCAAATTATTTTAACACATACTTTCAACACATAATTCGTGTTATTCTTTAATATCTTTAAAAAAGAGAATATCAGCTTTAAAGCCCACACGAAGTGCTTCACTTTATCCTTCTTTCTAATGATGTGGAAACTAGCGATTGCTGACATGTTATACGTTTAGTGGATCAATTGTTCGTAATAAATGGTGAAAGTTGTAAAGTTGGGGAAAGAATGTACTTATGATTTATAGTTCAGGATTTCAGTATCTCAGATTAAATCGAACAAAAAATGTATGGGAAAGCATTTAGAGAAAACCTTCTAGAAAGAAAAAAAATACAAGACAACTTTACCAGAAATATCCGTGTTGAAAATGAGTGTTTCAAATTTATAAATAGTTCTTCTCATCTGTAATAAGGAGTCACCAATTCTGAGGTCTCAAATTTAATGCAATTTTCAGAAATTCCAAAGCATAAGTATTGCTGAAGATGTTTCTGATTCGTCATAAAATATATAAAGAGCCTTAAATTGCGTTGCGTTAGAGAAGAAAAAACTCATATTCTTGTGTAAATGGTTTGAGGATGAATGTATTAGAAGAAATAATGCAATTTCATTGCTTTAATACATCTCCATTTACTATTCAAATTTTTTTTTACAGTTAAAGATTTTGGTCTTCTTAGGGAGTATACACTGGATTAAAATTCTGAAAGACAATCTAAGAGATATCACTGTTTAGTTATTACCACAGAGACAGGGGAAGGATGTAAAAGATCCTCTTATTAATGCAAGTAAAGTTTAAAAAATTGCACCATTTCATGATTACAGAAACCAACACTTTTGGCTTTAAATCAAAGATAATGGATAAACTTAAAATTAAGGAAATTTAAATCTAGTTTAACAGATTCACAGTTTTAACTAGAGCGCAAGTTACCTCTAACAGTAGCCGGCGTAAACAAGCCTAGCAACAATAACGTAACTCCGCAGAATTCTAAACACTGGAGAACCCAGTTCGCAACGTGGCCCTCAAGCAGGCTCAACACTCTCTCTTTTCACTCTCAAAAACTTTTCTTTAAATACTTCCTATTCTCTACCTAATTTGAATACCACATGCGCTGGAAATTTGCATTCCGGCAGGGAAATGAAACGAGCTTGGTAGGAAAGAGAACCAACATAAAATAACGGTTTATAAAATTAAAACAAAACTTAATAGTTATACAGTACTAAATGCGTATTGAAAATATATGTCCGCCAGCGGCCAAGCGGAAAAAACGCTGAACACTGGTACTTCGGTCCAGGTTTCGAATCCTAGTTAATGAGTTGTCTGCATAGTCGCATTCGTGGTTTTCTCCTTACGTAAAGTGTATAAGAGCTAGCTTTCCCTTAATATTCTTTCAGGAAGACATTCATTTCTTTGGGCAGATAAACCTCAAGTGCTTTGTCCTAATCAAATAAACCAAACCAAGCTATATGAAGTATTTTAATCTAGAGATAACAAGAAATGCATGAACGCTCAAGAATAAAACGTTTATAATAAACAGTTGTTTATATATTTAATCATTCTTATGCTTCCTATATATTCTTATCCATCTTTCTGTTACTTTGAAAAAGCAAATATTTATACGAATATCTAAAGCTAATATCTTAGCATGAAAAATTGAAAAAGTATATAACTTAGCATTAGTTATTTTGCAAAAATGTCTTGTGAAATAAAGTCAGACTTTTATTGAAATCTAATGAATACAATGCAGTTTTCTTCGCTTTAAAATATACAGCATAATCCTAGTAAACGTAATAGCGAAATCATTATTGTGCAATATTTTCCAAGAGATTATTTATCCGACAGCAAATGAGGTTGTAGAAAACACTGCGAGTTATTAGATGACTAATATTTTACCTTATGAAAAATGACACTGTTAGGTCTGCTCTGTTAGCTCTTATGAGAAACGATTCCGTTCTCGATTTAGTGCGAAGAAGGCCTAACAGTGGATTGTAAATCCATTATAATTATACTTCATTTATCTGTTTATGTACAGGGTGTACCAGTACAGTGGTGACAAATTTTCAGGAGAGCTAGAGTACACTTAAATGATGGGAAATCACAATGCATAGTCGCAAATGCTTTCCTGGCGCGGTAGTGACGACACATAACGTATAAAAGGAAGGATACAAACAGTGAAATCAAACATGTTTTATTATGCAAATGTTTTTTAAAGAAGGTGTTCGAAAATGAGACCCCGGACCGTGAAGCAGGCCTCACTTCTCTGGCGTATGGGAGAATAGAAGATCGCCTGGAAGATGCATGACGCACGGTTCCTGTATCATGGTTCGAGTCGTAATTTCAGACGCCTTCTTTGATGATGATCGTTCTTTATGTTGTTTTATGTTTAATTTTGTTGTACTCCGTATAATAAACACGTTTTCTCACCCCGTTGGTGTCCTCGCTTTCTTGACTTCTGTGCATCACTATCGCGATAGGAAGCGTTTTCGACCATGCATTCCTATGTGATTTCACATCATGTAGGTGTACTCAATCTCTCCTGAAGGTTTGTCACCGCTGTACGGATACATCCTGTATATATATTTGACTAATACGTTTATGACGAAGCTGCAGACACATGAAAATTAGCGATGTCTTCGCCAAGATTCAAGCTCTGAGTCTCTCGATTGCAAGAAGGACATGCTTTGATTGCATGCGGTAAGAAAGGAAAAGCCTTTTTTTAACTGCAGGCGTTAGCCATTTTAGTCTTTGGCCACTAGTAAGGCCAGAAGAGGTGGTCATTTAATTATGGAGGCACCTAATGGGCGGCCTTCGTTCCTTCCTTTGAAAGCGACAGACAACTTACATCCATGCCTTATCCGGAATTTGAACCCAGGCATTTCCGTACAGCAATCAGTTACACGAGCCACTTTCTCGGCTTGGCGGCAAGAGACAGAAAGTTCATTATGAAATCTGTAAAACTTCACCTATGTTTCGGATCTTGCCGAATCAAAGGACTAGTTCTGCGGGTTTTTCGTGGTTTGGTTTTTGTGAGTTACAGAAATATTATAAGATATTCCTCTCGCCTTCCTAGCATGCTTTCGTGGTGTAATGGTCATCAAACCTGGCGCGTATTCGAGAGGTCCTAGGTTCTTGTCTCAGCGAAGGCACCGCTAATTTTCACGAGACTCCAGCATCATAAAATACCTAATGTCTCTACATTGGCGCCCCAAATAAAAATGTACTGTTAACTCGGGATGTATCGATGCAAAGACTTCCACTTCATCTCAGAATCACCGTAGGCATTTGATAAAACACAGAAAGGAAGAACTGAATATCCGTAACATAATATACAGAAATATACTCTTGAAATGTTACTTGTGTTTTTAAGCAATTTAAACTGGAAAATAATACCATGTAAGTACATTATACCAGTATTTCAAGCAAACTGCAACAAACCAGTGTAAACGGCGGAAGAATGAACATAATTATAAATTTAAAAAAAATAAGTTACAAATAAGTGAAAAACAGTATTTAGAAGAAACCGAGAAAGGTTAATCTCTTTGGCAGGTATGTCGCCTTTCTCAATGCATCTAACACCAATGCGGGCTTTTACCCTGTTCAGTTTCTCAATTTTTAGAAACCAGATTTTTACTTATAAGATTTTTTACACAGTCCAGTCACATTAATGTGACCATCTGTCAAAAGCCAGAATAACCACCTTTCGCAGAGCGGACTGCTGCGAGACGTGCAGGAAGAGAGTCACATAGGTCCCTGAAGGTGTTCTCTGGGATGTTGAGCCATGCCGACTCTAATGCCGTGGCCAGCTGCGCTAGATTACGCGGTTGAGGATCCATGGCGCGAACAACTCGATCGAGATGGTCCCACAGATGCTCGATTGGGTTTAAGTCAGGTGAGTTTGCTGGCCAGGGGAGGACGGTAAACTCATCCTGGTGCTCTTCGAACCACGCACGTACACTGGCAGCTGTATGGCACCTCGCATTGTCCTGCTGGAAGATGCCATCATCCTGAGGAAAAACAATGCGCATGTAGGGGTGAACATGGTCCGCAAGGACAGATGCGTACTTGTATTGATCCATTGTGCCTTCCACAATGATCAGTGAACCTAGAGAATGCCAGGAAAACATTCCCCAGACCATAATGCTCCCGCCTCCAGCTTGGACCGTTCCGGCAATGGTTGCAGGGTGGTTCCTTTCAGAGGTTTCACGCCTTATACGCCAACGTCCATCTGTCCGATGGAGCATAAAACGCGATTCATCCGAAAACGCAACCTGTCGCCACTCAGTGGACGTCCAGCTGCTGTACTGGCGTGCAAATTCTAGCCTTCGCCGTCGATGAACAGCAGTCAGCATAGGTGCACGAACCAGGCGTCTGCTTCGGAGGCCCAGACGCAGCAATGTTCGCTGAATAGTACTTTGGGAGACACTTTTGGTAGCCCCTTGGTTCATTTTGGTGGTCAGTTGCTCAACGGTAGCCCGTCTATCTGCCCGAACGCATCTCCGCAACCGTCGTTCGCCTCTGTCATCTATGGCCCGTGGTGCACCACATTTGCCACGTCGCTGATTTTGGACAGTCCCATTTTGCCATGCACGGTACACTTTTACCACGGCGGCACGCGAACAGTTCACAAACTCAGCCGTTTCGGAAATGCTTCCACCCTTGGCCCGAAAGCCAATGATCATGCCCTTTTGGAAGTCGGATAAATCGCTTCGTTTCTGCATTACGCCAACGATTGAAATGTTTTCCGAAGCCCTCACACACCCTTTATATACGCTCAACTGCACTGTGCTGCCACCTGCCTTCTGTGATTGGTTATTTAACTCTGACATGGAAAGTACGTGGTGGTCACATTAATGTGACTGGACTGTGTATATATAAGACAAAAACATTAGAGTTATCAGGATCTGTGTGCTTCCAGACCAGATAGTGAGTCTGTATATATATTAGTATACGTTCCTTAGTCAGGTTTTCATCAATCCATTTAAGAGCAAATATGGCAGCAGCCAATTCAGCTTGAAAACCCGAATTGTTAGGTTCAAGTCTAATTTTGCCCCAGTCTGTACCAAAGAAGTAAACTGCGTACACTACACCAGTTTCATTGTCATAAACCGAACCGTCAGTAAATACATCCAACTCTCCTACACAAACATTTTGTCTCTGATATACCACTGCTTTTCTTAATGCAGGATGAAGACGAAAAAACAAATATTATACGCAATAAAACCTTCGTAAGTAATAAAATCAACATTTTGTGAAAGTAATTTAAACTTATAGGAGTGAATATAAGGAGTGAAATATCTAGAGGGGCGGCATAACGGCGTATATGCAAACGACTTCCATGAGACTGTTTTAAAGCATCTGGTCAGAAGCAGCAGCCAGGATCGTTGTATTCTATTTAATTTATTTCTGATTGGCTGCAGATCCAAGGCCCTGAAACCCCAAGCTCTAACACCATATAACAAAATGGGAGTAATAAAGGTTTTGTAAATTAATGTAATAATATTACTTCGTGAGGATTTTAAGTTTTACTAACGTTTATTTTATTTTAAACCTTTGCTATCTTCTCTTACTTTCCATTTCCGGTCAGAGTAAGCGGGGATAGATTTTGTCTATGCAAATGGGGTTGCAAACTGTAGAAGTATTTAAGACATGACTTCTAGCCGAAAGTAAGAAAAGAGGGAGAGAGCGTTCTCGCTGCCTTTACCCCCGATGTACTTTTCATTCTCTGCTTTTAAGGCCAGAACTTAGTTCTCGCTGATATTTGAAGACGTATTTTAGTTCTTTGCATTGCGCTCACAACATACGTAATGTTAAAAGGCCAATCTTCGTGTTACCACTCTTTGTAAAGCACCTAAGTTTAGTTCTTATTTAGTTAAATTAGTTTATTTCTTACTTTATACATTTTAGACCATTAGTACTGGTCTCTGTATCCGAGAGTGCGGGAACGGCTGTACGCTATGAGAATAACGGCTAAATTTAATCCTCCTTATCTTTGCTTTATTTTCTACACACGCTCGAACATGGCTTTGAGTAAGCTCCCTGTCCTGACGCCAGACTCCAGTTAGGTATGCAAAATCAACTAGAAGGAACAGTGGTCCTGAGACCTTTTCAGTGCTAATGACACAGCTGTGAAATTTTTGGAAAGTTCCATAAGATTAAGTATCTTCTAGGAACAGTTAGTCACTCTGAGGACAGAGAAATAATAACACAGGAAGAGGAATGTTAGAGAATTAAAGGAAAAAATAACAGTGAACTGTTTTGTAAGCATGGACAGAATAATTACACAGGAAAAATTCTGTGTGAAAAAGCATTTTAAAAAATTTTACTTTATCAGGTAGTAATTATACAACGTTAAACGTATCATTTATTTATTAAAATTATTTTGGGGATACTCATATAAATCTCCGTTTGAATATGTTGTAATTTAAATGAGTTCCTAAATATATTAATTGGTAATCTGGAATAAACTGATTTAATAATCTGGAAATCTTGTGCCACATCGAATGGCAACATTTTGAAAGTCTGATCATGTAAGAGCTAGATTTAAAATTTTTGTATCTTATGTAACGGCAGCACTCGCGTGGATTATAAATGATCCAACTCACGTGGATTATTAATGATCTGGTAAAGAAAAGTAATGCAAGAAATACCTATATATATTTGCATTCTATCACAGTAGTATTTTATCTAAAACGATAAATGTTTTACTGACAACCATATTGATCAGATTATATAATGATATTTGTATTTTCATTTAGCTAATAATTGTTGTTGATAATCTCACACGAATACACAAAAGACCTCATACAATTATTGCCAGCGATCCTGTTTCAATTCATTGTTTCAATGAAATTTTCTACCACTCTAAGCGCTGCATACTAGAATCTAAATGCATCATCAAATAATTGCGCTGAAGTAGTCAACGCGTTAGCTTAGCGCACCATTGAATAGATATGCAAATCTCAGTTCTTACCGCTACATTTTGTCTGCTTCGCAAATCCAAACAATGAATTCTTAGTAATTCAAGCATTAATTATAAAATTAATGCTTGAATTAGTAAGAATTCTATCTGGCAAGTATGTGTGGTGTCTGTTAGCAAGATTGATAATGTTTGGTTCTATATTAGCAAGTTTCAATCCTGAAGAGAATTATATATCTATATCTATAATATATATTATGTTAGACATTTGTCAGGATGGAATCCACATAGATCCATTTTCAGCCATAAATGAACGATAAAATACAAGCAAAAATGGACGTATCACTTTCAAAGGAAAGTTGTAATGAACAACTTCCATTGCTCACTTTTGAAATATACATTGGAAGTAGCACTTTTGAAGAATCTTTAGGAGGTTTTGTGTAACACTTGTGTTCATGTCACAGTTTTAAAACATGTTCACTTCATTCTTCAGTTGAGAAATCAATATGTATTTTATAAGTTTGTAAGGTTTATCCTAATTTTAGTAACAGTTATTTTAAGTTTATGCATCTTTCCTGTCCATTCTAGCTTCAGCTTACAATTTCCTACCAGAATGTATTTTTAGAAATGCATTCTGGTAGGAATGCATTATGGTTAATGCAAATGAGTAAGAATAGCATTTAAGTCGATGTTTCATCGACTTCATTAGAAAGCCTGAGTTCCTAACTAGCTCGCGTTTGCCTTTTGGCTACGTCTCTCTAAGCTATTGCTACGCTCGGCCGTACTTTAGCCCTTGTTTGGCTTCGCCGACTTAATTACGATCTAGGGACCGACTACGTAGAATCTTGATAGCTTCGGCTATACCTTTCAGTGAATTTTAGTTAAGCTAGTTAAGTTTAATTTCATATTAATTTAAGTTCAAGCCCAAGTAGGAGCTTTGCTGTACACTCCGAGTTAGGAGCTGATTGTGTCATATCTATTTTGAGAAATAAAGGGTAGTTAACCCTTTTTAAGTCTTACGTCTCTGTTCACACACTCAAGCCATTATTCGCTTATTAGTGTTTGGGGTTTAGATTATTGTACTGCGAATTAAATAAGTAAAATCATACAAGTTACATTTGGTGTTTTACATTTCAGTTGAAAATGATGTTCTAACCCTATCTGGAAATGTTTCCTAAACCACCAAAACGCAATTTTATTTTATTAAAATTGTTTTTGTAAATGCTTTGCGTGTATTTACAAATATTTAATTTTTATTTCCAGTTGCTATAATTTTTAAAACCACAGAAAACCGTCTTGTTATGATGAAAATTTTAGCAAGCGTAATTTAATACAAAAGCTTTACAGAATTGTCCGAACTTGAATATTAGTGACAATTTTACCTTGCGTAAACATCAGGACTTAATTACATTTTGCGAATAAATCCGTCAAATAAAAATTATTGTTCTTATTTCTCTTCGGTTCATCACTGAGAAACCACTCTTTTCTCATTATCATTACTTGCTTTTCTGAATTTACATTCTGACAGGAAATTGTAAGCTGAAATTAGAATAAGATAGAAAAGATACAAACCTTAAAATAACTGTTAATTAACATAAGATAAACCTTACAAACTTAAAATTTCAGAGTATTTAAAACTAGTACTGAATTACTTTTTTCATACATTTCTTTATTTTTCTATGAAATTTAATCTTTGAATTTGATGCCAAATGTAACAATTTACAACACAACTTTAATTCTTGACGTCGAAACCAATTTGATGATTCATTTCTCTTGGTGTTATTTAACTTTTAAAATGAAACCGTGGACAACGTTGAAGATTTCAAGGAAATAAATTTCTTGCGCAAAACACTGCGCGTAAAAGATCGATGACCTTGGCTAAAACCCTAAATCAGTAATCATTTCGAGAACACGTTTTTTCCTCTAAGTGCCCCATTTTCTTTTCACACTTAGACCTCTTGAAATTGCATTACGATCAAGGCAGGTGAAAGGTTCTGTGTGACTAAATTAACTTTGAGCGGTATGTATACATACATACATACATACATCCACGCAAATTCAAATAACAAAACCCATAACATTCTAACCCTAATATGTGATTAGATTATATTCACACATTTGCTCTTGATTTACGAATGTTATTATTAAATTTACATTTCAAAGTTTTTTTGATTTACTTAATTTATTTTAGGAATTGAGGATGTTTGAACTGGATTTACTTTTTTAATATTTATTTATTTATTGCGATATATTGGTTTCTTGTACTCTACTATCCAGAATTACTTGCAATTTTCCAAATTACAGTTTTTGTTTGCATGCACATTTTAAAACTAGTTATAAAAATATTTAAATTATTATTCTTGCTTCATTTTCTATGTTCGGCTTTCGTTTTAAAGTCTGATGTTCAATAATTTTAACGAAATTTGGACAAGATGCTTTTTTGATTTAAACGTAGGGATTTGGACTGGATAATTCACACTTTTTAAAGTTTATATATGTTTTCCTGATTTGAGTTTCAATTATACGTTAGATCTTTTAAATTGAGAATTTGTAAGCTCAGAAACAGACTTTTTCTTTTCAGCTCCATAATGAAGATGTGTCGGGAGGTATGAAATAGATTTACCTTTACTTTTTCACGTTTTTCGTGTATTTGCAGTGAATTGTTTTGGATATTGTTTTCACATTGCTTTGGTTTTTCAAATATTTTTGGATCTGCTTTCATTTTATTTATCTTTCGTAAATTATAGAAAAACTTCCACGGAATTGAACATTTTCACTTTTTTAATAGAGAATATGGAAACACTGCATGTGTCTTTAATGAGCACAATCTCGTTATATTTAGCATAATTCTAAGAATACAAATAATGCTTATAAACGTAATTTAGGGATCTCAAACACCTACATATCTTAAATACCAAATTTCAAAAGTTCTGGTTGTATGGTAATTTTTTTCTTTCTTTTTTTTTTGGCGAAAGTTTTTTATAGTTTCCAATTATCACTTCCAGACCAATAATTCTAATCAAAATCTATCATATTGTTCCCATTGATATTAAAGTCTTAAATATTGAGACTGAAAGTTTGGGCTTATATTTTTATACTGTTTTTAATTAAAATCTAGTACGAGACTCAAGGCGGCCCAGATGCCAATAATAGATAGGGGAGCCTATTGCGATAACGAAGGGCCCGCTTTCGAATCCCGGAGAAGGTATAGATGCTTATAAATGTATAGTGTCTTTGAAGCATGGGCTCGGGTGGGAGAATCTCGGACCAACAGTTAGTTTTGTAAAGTTCTAATGTCTTTCTGTTGTGTAGAATCTTAAGAAATAGTGATTGCACTGAGGAAGAGTTAAAACTGCCCTTTATTAAACTCTTTAACTTATTTACAATTCGTCAACTTGAACCTATCATACTACGCCTCAACTTGGACGGTAACTGAAACAGTATAATCAAACTTAAGAATTTAAGATGTTCACAAATAGTGGAATTACTCTACAGGGCTCATATAATCCTGTAGCCTACAGCGTGTAGATGAGTCTAGCGGCAGCAAGATAATAGCGCTGAAGCCATGTCAAACCAGCAGTAACTGCTAAACAGAAGTTTGCGTATAAGCATGCACGGCAATTTCCCGGACTCTCTACTGAAGCCATGTCAAACCAGCAGTAACTGCTAAACAGAAGTTTGCGTATAAGCATGCACGGCACTTTCCCGGACTCTCTCTTTCTTTACTGGAACGTCGATATTTAATTTATTCTTCCACTGGTAGATTTTGCATTTCTTACTCGCGCTACCAAATTTAAATATTCTGGCACTGGCAATTAGGGGAATGGAGGCTTATAGGAACGTAACTTAAAATTAAATGTAACTGGTTATTTAAAATAAATATAAATCCCTACAGGGTGCTGTCTGTCAAATCTGGGGTGGAAGTAGAAGCCCAAACTCCTTGTGGCTCTGGCAATCATTCTTCCATGAACAGAACAACAACAGCAACTGGCTATTAGAATAGTGTCACTTCCGTTTGTGCAGTTTTATCCAAAGTTTAATCAACACGTGTTTAGAAAGCTTAAAGAGGGAAAATTTAAATTTTTGGATGTTTTATATAAGAGTTATGGTAGACTAAAAATTTTCCACACACAAAGATCACAATGAAAATTGTAAAACCATGTTGAGTGGAATCTAATTCGTGCTTACTCACTGATAATTTAGTACCTACCTTTGAACTGAAATCATTAACTCCTTTAACAAACGGACATAGATGATAAAAGGTAAAAATACCGACTGCCACTTTTCCCTCTAGCTGAGCCCTCAAGTTCATGCGCGTTTCTTGGGCTCGAAATTCAGCTGTTCATGAAGACCTGTAGCCTTCATGGACTACACGTAAAGTACTATTTTTGTTTGTTTAATTTTACTCAAAATCTAATCAGTTCGTTATACGGATGTAGAAAGCTTAAATACGGAAACTGGAACTCTTGAGAAATTTAATATAAAAGTTTTTGTTGTCGCAAAACTTGTCGCACATGTACAGTATACAGATATCATTGTAAAAACACTTGTGGTAGCAACTCATTCGTGTTTATTCATTGGAAATTCACTAACGAATTTTTGGACCATAAAAGTTACCTCTTTTACCTATGTATACAGGTTTAAAAGTAAAAACATTGAGTCTTCTTTTTTAACCTTTAGCGGAGCTATCAAGCTTTCTGCATGAATGTAGAAAACTAAAATATGGAAACCGAAACTTTTTGGAAGTTCGATATAAAACTTATCGTAGACAATGGAATCGTCCCACATATACCGATACACAGCCATCACTATAAAAATAATAAATGATTGTCTAATTCGAGCTTATTAACAGAAAACGCACAACCAATTTTTGGTTCGAAACATTAGCTCTCTTACCTGTGGTTATAGTTTGGATATAGACTAAGAAATGCGTTTTTACTGAGATAATGAAAATATTCCTTCTTAGAACTAGTTAAAAACATCTCAATAAGCTATTCATTTATATATAATAATTCATAATAAGAAAACTTTTCATATACCATATCCCAGGGGCAAAAGTTCAATTTAAAACCATAAATGAAAAACCTTTTAGTGAGAATTTTAATTAGTATTTTAAATAAGCGTTTTTTACACCTCCAATGCTTTAGAAACATAAACATTCTGCTAAGAAATATCTTTAATCTCAAAATAACTAAAATTAAAAGTAGAAATTTAAAGCCTTGAAAAATTAGCTATTGTCATTGGGATAAACCAATCCACCATGCAATTAACAACTGCATTAAGATCTTACTTTTAAAGAAGCATCAAATTATTTGCTAGATCCAAACTATAAGTCACAATTAATACTAAAGGGTATCAGTACAGCGGTGACAAGCTTTCAGGATAGATAGAAAACAGAACACAAATGGTAAATCATATAGAAATGCATGGTCGGAAACGTTTTCCTGGCGCGGTAGTGACGACACAAAAGTCAAGAAAGGAAGGACACGAACGGTGTGAGAAAATATGTATATTACTCGGAATCCAACAAAAAAAAAGATAAGCAACATAAAGAGACAACGATCATCATCAAAGAAGGCGATCGAAATTACAACCCGAACCGTGATGCAGGAACCGTGCGTCATGCATCTTCCATGCGATCTTCTATTCGTGATGCAGATCTTCCATGCGTCAGTGACGTGACGCCTGCACCACGGTCCGGAGTCGTAATTTCGAACACCTTCTATAATGACGATCGTTCATTGTTTTTGTTCTTATTTGTAGGTTTCTGCTGCACTAAACATAATAAAACACTTTGCGTCGTCACTACCCAGCCAGGAAAGCGTTTCCGTCCATGCATTGCTATGTGATTTCACATCTCTAGGTGTCTTCTATCTCTCCTGAAAGTTTATTAAAGCTATACTAATATATATATAGGGTGTATCTATATATGTAATATATATATATATATATGTATATATATATATATATATATATATATATATATATATATATATGTGTGTGCGTAAATATGTATATATGTATATGTAATAATGATAATGTAGAAGTGCTGGAAATTCGATTGCAAAAACAGTGATTCATAATAAGAACAAAACTTGGCATTTGAGGAAGATTCAATATTGGCCTTTACTTCAATTGATATTTGCGTCCACAGTTCACTTGGCACTCCAATCTTGCCTATATAAGAACACTTATTCTTTTGATACTACTGCAAGAAGGAAAAACAGAAGCACTCCAGTGTCTTAACGGCAAGACAGATAGAACTAAGAGGGCGCAATTTTCCAGTATGGCAGCCTGTTAAGAGAAAGTTTCAACTTCGAATTTGTTATGCCGAATTTGTTTTTATTTTACATACATGCATAGAAAAATAGAACATAGAATTTATGTATCTGCATACTCATAGTGCAATATAATTTTAAATCTGATCGCAAAAATATCGCGTCTTATGAAAAACACTGACGGTGTTGAAGAAAACACTGAAAATAAATCTGCGAAAATTATTCTTAAAAATTAAAAAATCTATTGCATAGAATAAGATTTGACAGTTAATTTTAATACAGGATTACCTGTTCAAAGCAAGCTGCGCGTTTTTGAAATCTTGCCTGCAGTGGAATACCCCCTATTTACTGCAGAAATATTACTATTATTTATTACAGAAATGAAGTAAATAATAGTAATATTCCTGCAGTAAATACGAGGATTAAGAACCATTACCAGAATTGTTAATTAAGAACCATTACCAGAATTATTAATTAAGAACCATTACCAATTATTAAGTGTATTATTTACTGCAGAAATATTACTATAAGTATCGCTGAATATAGTAAAGAAATCACACTGCTTTTTCAATGGGTACTGGTAAAAACTTTAAAAGTCTCAAACCAATAAAAGCCAGTTATTACCAGTGTTAATTCAAAATTACCAGTGTTCGGATGCATTACCTATTTGACCTTTGATAATACAAATTGCGGCAGTGAAACGTAATGGAAACTATATTACTTAAATATGAAATGCAAAATCCTGTTTAAATTTATTTCGATCTGAAATGTAGAGGAATCATTAATATAAATAACGTTTTAAAATTTGAAATAACAACTTAAACATGATGCGTTAATTATTATTGTTTCTGGTGTAATCTAAAACGAATAAGAAATACAATACTTAAATTGAATGCATCACATTGCAAAAGTTGTCTGCCAAGGACTGAAGAATTGTGCTTTCGATTGGATGTATTCCATCTCAGTATGTTATAACTACGATGTATATTTAGGACATAAAACTTGAGATATTTATTACTTAAAGAAATATTATTGTAATTATTGCTAAATAGAATAAAGAAATACACTGCTTCCTTAATGGGCATTACCAGAACAACGAATGTATAGGGGTAAATGGCATAAAACGATGCTATTATTTCTGTAAAAATGTCATCCGAAGTGATACGAGAATTAATATTTATCTTCAGTAGAAGTTTCATCAGAAAGCCGCCTCAGCGAGTGAGCAAGCAAGAGTGATGAGTTGTGATGGACTGGAGTAACTCGTTCAAAGAGAAGATACACACGCACATCCCAAACAGAGAAACCCAGAAGCGCAAGGATTCAGAGTCTGCTCCGGACAGATCACACTCATCGGCCAGTTCGCTAGAGCGTGCATGTGTGAACGCTTCCGTCCAAGCAGATACAGTTATACTCCCAACGGTCGATGAGTGCCTCTTCCCTGGGGAAGCTCATAAGATATATCGACGTTAGAAGTATCCTTTGATGCATTCGGGAGGGGGATTTCAGTGGCCGCCCATTCCTTCTCATGACTGAGAGCCATTACAATTCATCTGGCAGACTGTCGTCCTCTTTGCAGTGAAGCGCTACTCTTCTGTATTTGTCCACACAGGATAGTTCATATACATGTCACATTATTGCAATTCTGCCAAATATTCAGATTAAGTTAATGTTAAAATTAAAAAAAAACAAAAATATAAAAATCTGGAAAGCTTTAAGAGTCTACTTTACGCCCAAAGGCGTAAAGTAGACTCTTAAATACTTTTTTTATAACGTTTTGCGTGTTACCTTTATTTATTAAATATCAAGTTCTTTCACTTAAATTCGGTTCAACAGCAATATCGCAAAATAATTTTAAACTAAACATATCGTTTGAATTTCCGATACACAGTCTCGAGCGCTGGAGATAAAAATGTTTTTTATTTTTTCGTACAATGTTGCCATTGCTTGCATTGAAATAGTTGAGTTTGTTAATCAAAAATTCGTTTACGTTTTAAAAAATATGAAATAGATAATAAAACAAATTCAAGTTTGGGCTTCCAGATGCTCATATTCGTAGGAGGATTGCGATTATCAAAATTTGATGGTTTTAGGTAACGTTGTTTTATCACAATGCATGCATACATTTGCACAATGCATGCACAAACATGCATACATTTATGTAGATTCTTCATTACTTAATTTCTTTAAATATAATACAGGGCTGCAATATTTGGCGGCACAGTTTGAAACGGGAACCGACATTTAATGTTTCGACTTAAAATCGCAAAACGAAAACAACAGTCCTTCAGGGACAAAGTCCCTTTGGACTAAAAAATAACATTCCTCTGTCATTGAGTCAAAACTCCACAGCAGAAATTACAGTTTTCCCTTATTTGGTGACAACAATTTGAAAAATGAACCCACATTTATAGTGAATCAACGCAAAATGCCAAAACGAAATTAATACATATTCTGAGCAAATTGCCTCTTTGGATTAAAAAGCGTGTATTAAGGTGACAGAAAGGCGAAATTCCAAGAATCTTGGATTTTTAATTTTTTTAAAATATATTAGCCAGCCAGATATAATCCATAAAAGAAATTATTAAATTACTAAAATAAAAATAAAAATGTAATTTAAAAATAACGAAATAAATGCTAAAGAAATAAAAAAGGAAAGGAAAAAATCTGAAGGGTTTCAGATTTTAATGGTCGCCGAAAAGGGTTTATTAAGTTTTTTTGAACGCTCTTATTGAGCTCGCAATCTACCAGCCTGCTGTGACATTCACTCCTAAAAACCAATTATTTGTGTCCTTCTAACTTTATTATCAAGCATAATTTTCATTCGCACTTACGCCACATTCAATTCAACAGCAAAATTTAAAAAAAATCAAAGTAGCATAGCAGTGCATTTAGAAATTCCGGAACAGCCTTTAGTGATCGCATACATTTTTCTGTTTTTTTTCATAGTCTCTTCTCAGTTCATCACATCAATGCTCAGATTTCTTACTAAGATGGCTTTACAAAACTTAATTTTGTCTTTTTATTATGAACGGTTTGGGTGTTTACTTTATTTTTTAAACATCATGTTCTTGGCGCTTACATAGAATTCCGTTCAGCAGCAAAAACACAAAATATTTCAAAACAGCATAACTTTAGAGTTTCCGATAGTAAATCTCGCATGCTGAATATAAAAGTGTATTTTCCCGCACAAGGTCGCCACTACTCGCTTTGAAATCGTTGAGTTTGTAAATGAAACATTTCTTAAAGTTTTACAAAATATGATGTAGATAATAAAACAAAATTGAAATTTAAAATTTGGGCTTCCACGTTGCCTAGTTCAGATGGAGGACTACGTAATTCAAAATTTGATGGCTCTAGGTACCGTTGTTTTTTTACAATGCAAGAAACATGCATACCTCAGTCCAGATTCTTCATTATTTAATTACTTTAAATATAATGCAAGGCGATAATATTTGGTAGCAACAATCTAAAATGTGAGACGCCTTTTTACTGATTCAATGCAAAATGTCCGTTCCAGAATAATATCTCATTCGGGACTACCATCACGAAAAACCATAAATTAAAAATTATCTAAACACTAAATATTAAAAATGATATTACCAAAAATAAAGTCTAGCAGGTGTCAAATGTAGATAATTTTAGTTGTTATAAATTAAGGTCAGTGACTGCAGAATTCAACTAATTATCGTAAAAATAATTACTTCGAATAATTATTGTCAAATCATGAAGAAAATATACAAATGTAAATAAGTAAATTATAAAGAAAGAAAGAAAATGTACCCTTTTCAATATTTGTATGTATTACTAGATTTAGTCATTAGACAAATTGATTTCGATAATCATCCCAAGTAGTGAAAGATTTTGTGAAGACATTTGATGAATTATCCGCAAAGAAAATATTCTGAACAGACTATTACTTAAAGCAACAGATGGCGTCATTATTGCAGGATGTTTTTAATTTAATCAAAGACAAAGATAAACCTTCCACTTATATGCATAAAGTTTCATAATTTTTATGATGGGGCATTAGTTTTATTATAGGATTTAAAATATTCAAACAATTGTTCTGTTGCTGAATGAAACATTCATGAAAATATTTTAATCGCATTTCATATGGCAAAATATGAATTTTTAATACATTCTTGCACTTGAATTTGCTTATATGCTTAAATTTATAAAATAAATATATATGTGATCATAGATTTTTATACAAATGCATACTTGTAAAAATTCTGTAGATATCTTGAGATTAGAAAACAGTTGCATAGATACACAAGATGACATTCACAGACACACGTAGCCAAAAACAACAAATGAATTCATTACTGGGCATCTAATCACACATCAGTTTTGGTGCGATAAGCGGCCCTACAATTTTGTAGAACTTATCACGTCAATCAGAAGGGAAAGGAAAGTTTCTTAAACTAAAAATAATTGGTTATAATAAAATAAGCTCTCTACAGAAGAAGTGGGGAGATGAGCAGCACGTATTCTCGCATCAAGAAGAAAGCCAAGAAGTAAGTTAACAAAGCAATATTCATAAAGATGTTTTTTTTTACAAATTTTGATCTGTTATGATGAGGATTAATTTAAAAATGACGCAATTGCAATTCATATATTAGTAATTTAGAAGAGGAAGGAGATATATCGAAATTAAAATGAAGAATTAAAAAGACTATAGCCAAATTAAAATTAGCAATTTTGTTTCATATTTATGCCTTGCATGTCCTCCTTTCAATAAAAGCAGTGCTTTTTGATAGCAAAGCCTTCTTAGAAAAAGGCAATAGAGCTTTAGCGAATAATTGCAATATATACAATTTATGCTTTCTCAATGACATAGAAAACAATAAACCATATCATATAAAACGACATATAAAAATGTGATTTAGAATTGTTACAAAACCATAGCAATATTTTAAATTCATGTACAGTCCAGTTTAAGTTTGACATTTTTTAACAAAATTTAAAATTGTAGTTCCTTTCTAAGATTTTCAGACTGTTACAGAACTACGTTTCATTCTTCAGAGTCAATGTGTTCGGTTAGGTTGTTTTAGTCACTTTTGATGGCAAGTTAAAAATATCTTAAAGCCTTTCATCTTAAAGGCTTTTAAAATTCATCTTGATCAAAGAAAACATTTCGCTGGAAGACGTAATACTAATAACCTTGTCGTGCTTCCATTTTCCCATTATCAACCCTCCCCGGGGGTTAACTCAGGAGAATTCTTGGGAAGTGCTGGCTAGCCTCTGTACTTAGGCAGTTTCAACCACGGAGGTATATAATTGTCTTCACAGAACTAGGACCACCGTTCATTCGGAGGATGGTTCAGGCTGAGGAAACGTCCTGGTACTGTCTTGTCTGTCTCTTGTCTACGGGGTCGCAACATTGTTAGATATCGTGGCTGGCGGGGTAGTATCCGGTAGCATTTATATCGTGGCCTGATCGGGACTGCCGTAGCTGCGCCCTTTCGGGTGGTCTCTTTGATGGAGTACGGATGTTGACTCCTGAAGGGCCATTTAGCTACGTGCAAGAATCCGTCTCTGGTGGTCTGTCAGTTACAAAATTGCACGGATTCTATAGAAGCTCAGTTTTCAAGCCATTTGTTTTTTGTCTGTCAATAAAATCTATGGTTAGATTCTCAAAGATTCGATATTTGATTTAAATTTTTTGGGAAATTGACAGCACATCGTACAGGGCGTTTTGCGATATATGTATACATGCAAAATAGTGTTAACATGTTGTCTCAAGGAATACGAATTTTACGTCCGAAAAGATGTTATTACTAGTTCTAGATAGCTGATCGTAGTTGGAAATTTAATTATAATTGTTTACTTTCAGTCTGCAAAAATTACACAGAGAGATTCTTCTATTGGTGAATTGGATCTTCTTGAAAATTTAACTTTCGCAAAGATTTATCTTGTTTAGTTAGTAATTTCAAGTCCAATCCAGTTCTTCCTAATGCTTTTAAAATTCTATTAACTTAATTTTTCAATTTTCGTTACCTTTTCTGCCAACAGATGGCGCTGCCTTCTCCTTCACTTTATTCCTGTAGGATATAAATGCTACCATAGCTTTCCCTTCGTTTCAGATTTCTTTGCTCCTGACGAAGACTTATCTGTGCCAGTTTGTCCTCGAAATCGCTAGATTTCTTTACAGAATCTAAGCCAAATGTTATGTAATAAGTAATCTTTATCATTAGTCTTGAAATGGCATCTTGCGTCGAAGAACTAAAAGCTTTATATCAGTTCTGAAATTGTTGTCGCCAAATATTATTGCCCTTTATTATATTGAAAAAAATTATGTAATAAAGAGTCTGCATGAATGTATATATGTTTCTCGCTTTAAAAAAAAAAAAAAAAAAAACAGACGTGCCTAGAACCATTCAGCTTGAATAACACATTCCTCCACCCGAATATGGGCACCTGGAAGCCCTGGAATTTGTTTATTGTGTATTTCATATTTTGTGAAACTTTAACGAACTTTTGATTAATAAACTCAACGATTTCAAAGAGAGTAATGGCAACAGTGTACGGAAAATGCATTCCAATCTTCAGCGAACGAGACTGTATATCAGAAATTTTAAATGTATGCTGTTTTTAAGTAGTTTTTAGCCAAAATGCTCTCGGAACGTGTAAATGAAAAAAGCGCCCCTTTGAGAGTAATATAAAATTTGAAAGTTTCCAGATTTTTTGTATATTGAATTCCAACTTTAAATTACTTCAGATTTTAAAGTCCGTTTTCTGTTAGTTTAAATCCCGCGAGTAGTGGAGATTGTTCTGTAAGCACATGACTAGCACTTTTTTTTAACATGTGAAGAAGTAGCATTCAAACACTGCTTATTTATTCGCATATATTTTGGTTTATGTATAAAAAAATAAGTAATGGAGTATAAATTATAAATTGTTTAATGTGTTTTGTCATTTGAGATACAAAAAGGTACGTGAAATGACATAGTTTCTTCATTTTGGATACCTTTCAGAAGAAGATAAATAATTTTTAATGCTTCTGGGCTAATCTGAAGAAAAATGAATATTTTTAACCATAATTTCCTTTTGCTTTATGTGACATACTTATTTACAACTTGCTTGTAACAAAGCTTGCGGAATGGGAGGTATACTGAAGTTTCGGTGCTCTTATATGCTTCTTCTAGACTAACAACACTACGCTATTTCTATTATCGATTAAAATATTGGCAAGCTAACTAAATGGAGGCATTTATTTAAATGCATATATGAAAGACTTTATTAAACTGCAAAATGGAAAAATATTCTACGATACAATTCATTAATAAAAAAAATATTAGAATTTAACCGGCGTTAAAGTATTTTAAATTTATTTACACAAACATTGTTTAAATTTATATATCGCAAGCGATACTTCAAGCCATAGCGTTCTCACAAATTAAAAATTTAATGAAAACATTCTGCACAGAGCAATAAATTAAAAGCTAGCAGAAAATGTCAACAAAGAGAAACTATTTGCGTATATTTACTAGGGTAATATATTTTGTTATGTTTTCGTAAAATGTAGCATAGCTAGAGAACGAAAAGAAAAACGATTAAGACATTAATAATGTGCAGGAAGGAAAATCTTAAATTAAGGCATCAATAATATACAAGAGGAAAATCCAAAGTACCTTCAAGAAAATATCTTTGTGAAGTAGACCTCTGGAAAGCGTAAACTACAAACAGTTATGAAACATGAATCCAGGATATTAACCTGAACAATCGTAAAAGATGAAATTAACTAAGTTACATTTTATTGTATTGCATCCTTCTATTATCGCGAAGCCGGATTAAAATATCTGATGTGTACACCACATAACTTCTTCTACGAAATTTTAAAATATACACACTTTTTGCTGAATTCATTTAAACTTATTTCCTCGAACTTAATTAGAGATACATTTCTCATTAAATTAATTCTGTTCTCAGTTCGCGGCAAAGCAAAAATACGTAAAACCTCAAATTAGCTTCATTATAAATTGAAAAATATAGAAAAAAAATAAAACACTAAATACAGTCAAAGCAAACAAACAAAAATTTTACAATTAAAATCAGAGTTTCTACGCAAAAACAAGGAATTCGGCTAGCATACAACAAGGCAGATTTTTCGGTGCACAGAATGAAAGTTTAATTTTGGTTCCAGTCGGCAAAAAGACGCTGAAGGTTCAGAAACTGAATTCACTCTTCTGCTAAGTTTCAAATGTAAACAAATATGGCTGCGGTGTTAAACAAAAATTAGGCTTAGCCGCATATAAACAACATTTAAATTGTAGATGATTCTACAACTATTCCATACAGATTAACTAAAGGATTAAAAACCTTAATCGGATATTTAAAACAGAATTCACAACATATTAGAATACAAAAGAAACTTAGCTCTCTGAACCTAGTGACATAATGGATATGTATACATATATTTATATACTTTTGGTGCAGCCGACTGCAACCAAAAAGGGAGGTACACAATTATATATAGCATTCCTATATACAAAATTTCGACGTTCTGAGGCTACTCGTTTTTGGCTTATGCGAGATACATACATACATACCAACGCATGTAGAGACGCTACGAAAAAATCTCTTATGAATCCATCTTAAAACACTTTTGTAATTCGTTTTCGGAAAAAGGAGGCCTTAGGTACAGATTTCACGCAAACACATTGTTAAATTGTATTCGTTAGCTGTCAAAATTAATATTTTCGCCCTGAATAGGAGATGATATTAATAAGATTATTTATTTAACTTTCCTTGTGAATGTTATTTTCTTTCTAAAATTAAAAATCAAGAGTTTTGTGCAGTATAACTGGGATAATTTTCTACGGTAAGTCGCTTAGTCACTATTGACGAATCAGAAAACATGAGAAAAGATTTAAAAGTTTTCAGTTAAGTATATTTCCAACAAAATATTTTATATTATTGGTATTCTATTCCATTTGCATTGAAGTAAAATTAAATATACTTGTAATACGTGGATATACTTGACGTTATTTAAAAAGTCACCCTCAGGTTCATGTTAGCCCTTTAAATGTTGAGATGTTAAGAAAATTTGCTCTGATTGTTCATTTTGATTCGGATCATCGTCATTGAATGAAATTCCTTAAATTTCTGAATATTTTCTCTTCGTGGATGAAATAAATTCAAATCGATTTAAATCTCTCGGAAAAATACTTGAAGAAGTGAATGAACACGACGATCATACGATGCGTAACTCCAGTGGCAAAGCGATAGGGATCGGCAGACAGTATGTTGCATGAGCAATGAAAAATTCAACAAATTGTAGAACACACTTTATTGAGAAACTTACAGATTCTGCTCAAGAAAGCGCTTGATCCAGGTTTCCTACCTTGATAACACAGGACATTTCTCACACAGTGACATTGGAGATCCTGACATCAAGATCCTCAATGGAACTGATGGGGCTATCATTGATCCTCAAGGGCCTCCCTAAGGAAAGGTTCTTACAGCAGAAATGGAACTGTTATTCTGGAAAGTGGACAGAAACTTTCCAACCAATCACTGGCCTGAAAATATATCATTCAAAGCATTTATAATATCCACGATGAATTTTAGGGTGCTTCATGTTTGGTTCATCACGCATGTTTTAATGTAACAAAGTTCAGTAACTCTGGCGAGATTTCTTATAAAATTACTAGGTACATTCCCCCAGCGAAGTGGCCAGAGTGTATCGTAATAATATCATAATACCATTGTAGAGACATTAGGTTATTTTGGAACAGATAAATCGAAGAAATGAGCAATGCACTAGCCGGGACTGGAAACACGGACCTCTCGAATACGCGTCAAGCGTGATGACCACTGCACCACGAAGGCATGCTAAGAAGACAGGAGAAATACCTTACATACGTCCCCTTTTAATGAGCGACTGGGAATTAGGGGACCGAGTCGTTAAATTTTCGTAATGGAGATTAATCATCCACAACTGTTTTTAGTTCGAGAATTAGTTAGGTTATTTTGAAGCAGAAGATATGAAAAATTAGCATTGCCCTCACTGGAACTCGAACCATGGACCTCTCGAATACGCACTGAGCGTACTTATCACTACACCCAGGGATAAATACTTTATGCCATAATAATCATAGTACCAGAAGTATCATAATAGTTTAACTGCTTTGGAATAAAAGCCAAATGTTGTGTTATTGATATATTCAAATTCTGAAAGAGATAGAGTTAAGTTTAGAAGTAACTTAAACGTTCTATCACTAGACATACAAAAATTACACGTAACAATTTTGATAAAATATTATTTTTAGTTGTTGCAAAATGTTTTTGAGACATTGTGTCTCTTTACGTTTATCGTTATTGTCGCATGTATTAAAGATATAATTTAAAGAAAAAAAAAACTGTGGCTTTTCACAAGAGAATATGTTCACAAAATTTGCTATGCCGGAACTGTTTTCACGCTTTAAAAACATCGAACATTTTTTTTTTCTCATTCTTTTGTATTTTCTCTGGTGTTTTTTAAAGAGACATATAAAAATGTTTTCTTGGTGGCGAATCGCGTCACTTTAAATAGCATCATATTATGCTGTCCTAATCCTAATATCTCGCTTTTACATTCTGATGTTTAAATTTTTTTCTGAATTCAAGAAAACATTTTTTATTTTACAGATAATTACAGACATTTATTTTGCTGTTTAGTGTGAACTATGTCTTCAGAGTCTCAGAAAAGTTTCAAAACTTAGAAAGATATTCAAAGTATCTTCTTATTTGAATCATCACTTTTTGTCGCAGCACTTTACTCTCACAATGTAAGTCTTTATAAAAGTGAACAACGTATTCAGGCTTTAGAATAATGTGACCTGTGAATTTGTTTACCTTAAGAGCCTTCTGACGTAAAACTTGCTTGTAATTTAAATCAGAATTTCACCGTTCATTTTCGATTAAATTATATTTTGTTTCATGCCAAAGATGTCATCAGATCTGCAGTTTAATAATTATTAGAAATACATATCTATAGAGGTAAAGGCAAAATTATGGGAGATTCACAAAATTTACCATAAATCATTACGCGTAATTCCAGCGTACTAGCTACTGCTTTATTGGAAGAAGAGGAAAAACAACTAATACAACCCATATTGCTGCACAGATTCATGTGTTATATTTGCTGTTGGAGTATTTTATATATTGATAGATATCACTTGTACTTTTTTATATTCATTTTTTCTATTTATTCCATTTATATGCATGTACAGTTTATCTCATTATTATAACATAGATATATACACTAATATACAATATGTAAGCAAATACTTCATTTTTAAACATATTAAACATACAGCCATAAATGTGTTCAAAAGAACTGTTTGGAAACCGTGTAATAAAAAGCCTGCTCACTTGAAAAGTGATACATTTCTATGTACGAGGGTAAGTTGAAAAATAAGTTTCCCCTGTCGACTGTGGTCAGAGTTGTGTATGAAAGTCAAAAAATAGAATGAGACATTAAAGATATGACATACCTTTATTTTATTATTCTCGTACGAGTACGTTGAGACATTTGTCATATCGCTTGATAAGCTTCAAAAAATCCTCCAAGAAAAATTCAGGGCTTTGCATATGGAAGAAGCGTTGAACAGCTATGGGCGAAAGGCGACACAGCAGGAAAACGCGTAAGTCACCGACACACCATTGGGTAGAGGTCGCTGCAAATCAAGCAGATGGCGCTGTTGCAGTGCCTGCGCAAAGCGGAGACCAGCCTCTCATTTGAACTCCGGTAAGTATGGAGAGAAGGTGCGTTTTGAATTCGTGGTCAAAGGAGGAAGTGAGAGCGGTTATCCGCCATGAATGGGCACATGGAGTATCAGGAACAGAAATTCATAAAAGCCTCGTGGAAGTCTATGGGCCAGGAGTGATGTCGAAGCAAATGGTGTCGCACATTCAGTGATGGACGTCAGCGAGTGGAGGACATACCGAGAGCTGGACGGACGCGCACGGCCGCTACAGATGCAAATCTCAGGAAGGTGGATGACATGATTAGAGCGAACCGGCGTATCACTATCGATGAAGTAGCGGAAGAACTTGGAATCTCACATGAGCGAGCTCAAAACATCATCCACGACATTCTTCGATACAGAAAAGTGTCAGCACGGTGGGTGCCCCGACAACTGACCTCGACACACAAGGAACAAAGCATGGGAAAGGCGCTTTGGAAGCAATACTGAAGTGAAACAAGCCGTTCAACACTTCTTCCATATGCAAAGCCCTGATTTTTTCCTGGAGGGCTTTTTGAAGCTTATCAAGCGATATGACAAATGTCTCAATGTACTTGGTACCTATGTGGAAAAATAAAGGTATGTCATATCTTTAATGTCTCATTCTATTTTTTGACTTTCATACACAACTCTGACCACAGTCGACAGGGGAAACTTATTTTTCAACTTACCCTCGTATCAACTGTATTAGCACCATGATATTAGTGGGTGCGAAGGACACTCTAAACGCGAGGAGTTAGCGAGCGCTATGCAAGACAACTTAAAAGGAAGAAAAGAAAGCGTATTCTTCTTCGGTGAGCGTGAGATTGTACATACAGTATGGTTATAGTACATGAGAAAGGCTTCACTTGTGGTAGATTGACTGGCAAGCTTGAGGAGGTGTGTAATTTAACGTCTGTCACTCAAGCGTTTGGAAATGATAAAAGTGTTATTTCATGAGCTTGGAAAGCCTTCCAGTAGGCAGGTGCAGCTGTAAGAAATTTTGGAGTTGTGACGGTACAGCTGCAAGAAAGGGCGGCCAAGGGATAACCCGGTGATTGCTGACTGGTTTATCACACTGCAAGCGAAAGTTTATTGAAACCAGATCGCAGCAGCACGGCTATCATGCGACGGGCTTCCCAGTTTACTGGGCCAGACGACTTCATAAAGATAGCCAATTGGCCTGCCATCCTGTACACTGCAAAGCATTGGCAGCACCCCATCGGCTGCATAGTTTACAGTAGTGAGAACATAAAGACTATGCCTCATCAATAGAGTCAAGTCCTCTTTCCGTTAACAGACATTTCAGTCTGGCAAATGATTCTCGGTGCCAGCCTGAATGGAAAGAGGTAGAGACTACCCAATGTCATCAGAGAAAGAGATCGTTTGTGTGGTTCTGGCTTTAGTACGGGGAGGCATTACGACAAATGAACGGACGAACGGAGCTCCACATGATGCTGATGAGCTCTTGGAATGTAAGATACCCACAGAATGGATTTTCCAGCGTGCTCTCCTGGTTTAAATCCAATGAATATGTGTGTCATACTTTAGTAAGACGTCCGGTGGCACGATTTTACCCTCCGGAAAACATCAGACAATTGAAAAAGTTGCCTCTTGAAGAATTGAACTCTTACCTCAAATACACTTAGATATTCTGGTACTGAATGTCGACGGACGTTGCAACTGAAACATTGAAGTTAAAGGGAGCCACATCTCTTACTACGGCTCTTCGAATATTTGCCCTTCTTTTTGGACCTTTTTTAACTAATGTTATTCTATCAATAAAGTCTATATCTATTCATTCTATACTGTATGCGTCGTATTAATTTTTTACTGCTGTACTTTCTTTACCTTGCAAGTACTACATGGTGCACATGTAATATGTATTTCAGTTCTCACAGTTGATATTTTCCGGAATTACGCCCAAAATCCGATATGCTGCTTAGAATATCACACTAGTATATACGCATAATTTTTGAGTACATGTTATTACTGCATGATTAGTAACCACATTGAAACATCTTAACAGTTTCGACTTAATTTTGGCGTATTATTGAGACACATGATGACTTTCTTAAGTTATTATTAACGTTTCTTTAATTCTGTTAGTTAAGAAACTGGACATTCTGTATCGGAAAAAAGCGTGGTATTCATAAACTCTTTAAAATGGCATTTTAATTCTTGGAGCTATCACATCTTTAGATTACTTTATTATTGCTAATGTTATTCCTAAGCGAATTACGGCATCCATTTGAAATTAGGTAAAGGATTACCTTTTTTTTTCTTAATTGTTTCATTTCTTTGGCATACTTTTAGGTCTCGTAAATATTTTCTTGAGGTAGTTTCATGAAGAAAGTGGTAGTAAGTTCATAGCTTGTCAGATAGTGTTATGGATCCCTTGCCACATCTAACAGCAATTAATTTTTTGAAACATTTATTCCTCTTACTCTGATCAGTGATCTTCGAAATGGAAAACTGATAGCGTCATTGCATCGATAGGGTCGCAGTAAAGTTAAAACTGCATCGATAGGGTCGCAGTACAAATTAAAACTATACAAACTTCATTCTATTCCCTTTGACGATGTAGAAAGCATTGTGGCACATTCATGAAGCTGAAAAGTTTCAGAAAACTGCAGTATCTGAAAATACCATAATACTGAAATAATGTAGGGCAATAAATTAGATTTTGCAGATGAATATGGAGTTATCTAAAGAATATTTTGTCTAGAAACTCCTACAAAGGAATTCTTTCTTTTAGCAAACCATTAGGGATTTTGTTGCAGGGTATAGTAATAATAATGTTTCTGTCAGAATGTTTCATCCATTTCTCGTTTGTCTTACCGTGAGAAACTGGAACATATCCACAAATGGCTATCATTATATCCAAAAGATGGCTTCCCTTACTAGTGTACCTGCAACAGAAAACTCGCATATCTGACATTATTCTTAATGTTCTTTACAACAGCAGAAGTCGATATTCATGACGCGGTTCAAGCATAATCTGGACAGCGAAGATAATAAATTCTCATATTCGGTTCTCTGGATGAATAATTATGACCCGTGAAGGTAAAATAAATTTGCTATCTCTTGCGATACGAATAGATATTTCCGCCCTTTGGGATAACCATAACCAGTTCTAATCGCAGAAGATGGTGAATGATGACTTCGTGAGTAATTGGTTTATTGCGACTGGTTACGTCACATCTGATGTTTTGGTAAAGGCTGACGACGCCAGATTGTGGAACTGTCTTCCTGGACATTTGATTACGGTTAAATTCAATTTGAGAAAGGGAGGAGAAATTTACAGCAGACAGTAATTTCGCTAGCAGTGCTATCTGATATTGACTAATCTGCATTATCCTTGAAATAAGCAAATGCCTTGGGAATAAGAGGAATCTGAAAATATTGCAAAGCACGCCTAAATTTAAAAAAAAATATTACTCATACGTAAAACACTTCCTTAACAATGTATTTAATCCATGAACACTTATTGTATTTTTTATGAAGTTTAAATACATTGAGATAAAAAAATACGTATAGCCTTCCATATATTCAAAAGAAATCTTTTTGCTGATGTTCTGAAATGTCACCTATGCTTTATGTGTACAAGCAAGATTGTGATTAAATCAATAATATTAAAATTGTATAAATCAATAATATAAAAGTACTATTGTAATTTATAGTATTCAGTTCAAAAATTAAGTTTATTTATTTTGCGAAAGCATGTTAAATTCTAATGTGTATATGATGTGCATTAAAAAAAAGATGTTTTTTGTGAAACCAACATAGTTTCTTTTTTTAAATGTAATGATTGTAATTTTAATATTTTCATTTGTGAATTATATGGCTGTACATCCCCCCGGGGGGCGACATAGAGAATTCTGCGAGGCTACTGGCTAGAATCTGTACATATCAGGCAATCTCAGCCACATAGGTATGCAGCATACGAACCTAATTCTTCTGAAGTCCCCGGAAAAGTCACTTATTGGCCAGCCCGTGGGTCTCACACATCCTAGAGCAGATGGCTCTGTTAACCCGGGGGGGGGTTAGAGCCCTGGGTTTACTGGGTAATGTCCCTCTGCGACGGGCAGCCTGAGCGACTGATAGGTACCAAACTGACGACCAGTGGCGCCCTGGGGTCTAGGTTACAACAAGTGAGTTGGCGCCGATCTCTCCAAGGTTCTGGAACAGGGGTTGAAGGCCTGGTCCTAGTTCGGCAGTGGGTCCCCTTAGTGTTCCCTTAGTCTTCTTAAGTTGATAGAAAGGGGAACGCCCAAATATATCGCATCTTATATGTCTGTTCAAAGCTCAGCTACAAAAATTTTGATTTAAAAAGTTATAGCTCGAATTGTAATATTTTATTGCCTGTAAAACCTTCGGCATTCTAATTTAAGAAGCTTTGGAAAATTACAAATTCACAAATAATAAATTTCTCTTTGGTTAACATTACGAAACAAAGTTTAAAATGAGAAAATAGAAAGCTTGGAATTTCCTTTTAAGTCTAAGAATCTCTTAATAGTCAATAAATCAATATAGCAATTGGAATGTAACAAAAAAGTAACTTTTAAAATCTTATTTAAGATTCTAAAAGCTTTGGAAATGTATACACTTCCACTAATGGCATAATGGTAATTACAAATTATAACTTGTTTGAAGCATCATATTTACCTAAAAAAGCAATATGCTAAGAATAAAAATAGAAGCCTCTATCTGTTTTCTGGCATTATGATTTAAAAACGCCAAACGCTGATTTGTTGTAATACTTACAAAAGTTTTCATTTAAAGTACCGCTTGGTTTGAGCAATGAGAGTTAAACTTGGAGGTATACTTGAAAGATTATTTAAAAAAATATCTGCTACTTAGTTATAAATGAAATATTAGTGGTTTTCCTCGTATGAAAGATAATGAATACTCACATTAGCTAATTAATTGCCTTTAAACGTTTCTACCATAAAACTAAAATCAAAAGGAAATTATTTAATGTGTTCCTAAGTCATTCTAGGATGAGTTTTTTTTTTCAGATTGTCATTTGAATTAGGAAATTATACACAGAAAATATACCTTTAAAATGATATTTGTCAAAATTCGCTGATGCCAACTTACTTTTCATTTTCTTGCTTTCAAGAAACTCGGATAAAAGTTCAATGGTTTACAATTTTATTAATTTATGATGAGACTTGGATATGATCTCAGCAAAAAGTAGAAACGTTATGCTGTTTTTCAACGAAAGAATTAAGAAAATAATGGAAAAAGAGAGAAAAACATTTTAGCAAGAAATGCAATAAAATTTCTTTAAAATGTATACATAATCTGAAACGCCCGTGTATACGAATCTTTGTTGGAATGGATTTCTTTTCCCCATGCCAAGTAGAATGCTACAGCATTAACAATAACTTACATTAATGAAGCCATTGCTGCTGATTTGCATGTCATTTAAAAGTTTTCGGAACCAATTAGCGATGCAAAACGTGATGGGGAAGGTTCCAGGTAAAAAATGCACACAGGCGTTCGGATGATCTGTTAAAGTCTGAATGCACGGGCGTTTCGGACTACTTCGTTGTGAAAGATTTCAGTTCACGCTATCTGGATGAGTTTGGTAAGCATATCTCGAAACTGAATAAAACGTAAACGTAAGTAACGCAATTGATAAATACAAGAAAACAAGCTAATAATAGAATACAAATTCTGAACTTAAAGTGGAAACAAACAATGCCCTTATTCTCAAATGGGTTCACTATCATTGACTTATCAAACAGGATAGATGATTGTTGATAATCCTTTGCTAAAGCTTATAATTCTTTCATTCAAGCTTATTTTTAGTATTCGATTGACAACATGATGTTGAAATACTACCAATATTGTCTTCCTTTCTGTTTGGAGCTTAATATATCCTTACCACGCTTAATACCACGCTTAATACCACGCTTAATAAGTGGCATAGATATTTTATCGCACAAGCGTTTCTCTTTAATTAGGTATCACTGCAAGTATTATGACTTAAGGAGAGCTCAAGAGATCCTCATCCGAGGACGTACATGCTTCCACTAAGCGTCCGAAGTTGGTAGCAATATTATTTTTATTTCTGCTTAATAATCCTCATTTGAGTGGACATTCTACAGTCCTTCGATATAAGTAAAGGCTTGAATTCTTGGTTTTCCTCCAAGTGTCAATTTATTAGTAGATATTAAAAAAGTGAAAAGTCTAAGAAGGATAATTTTGAGATTTGAAATACTCAAATTTAGTCCTACCAGTCACTACAGTTACTACATAATCGTGCAATTAATTCACCAAGCATTTAGCAAATACGAATTTACCAATTTAACTTACATCTAACCAAATTTACAGAAAAATTAATAAATAGTTTCAAATTTCGAATGCCTAAAATTTGAATTCATATCGATAATGTATTTTTTAAAACATGCATGCGTGTATTTCATAATTAAACATGTGCGTATGAAACTGTGTTGCCAAAATTTAATGGCCTCCAGTGGGAGACGGGTAAAGTTTCTGAATACTAGTAGTTCAGTTCGAGATTCGAATCCTGCGAGATCCCGCGATTCGAATCCTACATAGACATTTTCGTGGTTTTTCCCATGTATAACGTATAAACGAGCCAGTACCCTTTAGAAAATCCTCCACGAAGGCATTCTTAGGCAGACAGCCCTCAAAGCGTTGCCACAATCACATAGACCAAACTAGACCACTTATTTTATTTGACAAGTGGTTTCAGTCTAGATTGACAGCATAAGTATGCAGAGAAGCTATTCATTATAATAGATTTATTTTTCAGTTATTTTATCTGGTGTTTGATGTGTACATTTGCATTCAATGAACTGCTCAATATTTTGTTGTCAAGTATTTTAAAATGAATCGCGTTTACGGCTTTGCATCGTCAGCGTTCAGCTCAAGATCAAATATAATATCCAACTCAATGAATAATGCAGAAATAGTTTACAACCTACACGCAGATAGTCTAATCCCACCAAAATTCTTGAAATCATTGGGGCTATATCAAGTCTTTACGAATAAAGTTTACAGCACTGAATTCAGTTTAGAATTCTAAACTGGTCTCCGTATTTCCAAAACGAATCCTGTTGAATAGTTACCGATATAATGAAGGAGTCGTTCGAGCTATTACTTTATCATGTTGAATCAAATGGAATTAATCATCGCCATTTCGAATGCTTGAAGCTATTAGAATACGCATAAAGTAATCCTTTTTTAATCGATCTTTCTGCACTGTTATTCCTCCATAGCGCACAATGTAGAACACTGTCATAGATAGATATGCCAGCAAATTTATAAGTTACGTTCATGTGATGCATGTGAAGTAGTCGAAAGCTTGTTTTGAATGACTAAAAATCAGACTTTTATTATAAATCTAGTCTACACTGTAGTTTTTTTTTACTTCAGGGCAGACTGAAGTTCTAGTCTTAACACTTTGCGGCGTGGTGTGACCGTTCTGGGCACACCTAAAAATTTTCTTCTGTACGAACAGAAAAATTGAATGAAGAAAGGTTTATAAATTACTATAGGTTACTCTGAATCTCCTTTATCTATACCAGATGGCAGCACAACAAAAATCACTTCATATATTTTATCCATGTTTAGTTTTTAAACTCCTTCATTTTTCAAGGATATATTCTAGATTTTTTAAGAAGAAAAAGGAATTGTTTGAAAAGAAATTTCTATGTTATTTTCTTGGCTGTGAGGACCAGACCAACAACTGGATCTATGTTTCACTGCAGCGCTCCGGTCAGCTCATTCGCAATAGAAAGGTGGGGCTACATCTGTGTTTCATTTTTTTTTTTTTTGAGGGGAGGATTGATTATCAACTAAGAAACTGTTGGGTTGATTTTCTGAAGGTCAGAGGTAAATTTATCAGTTAGCTGTTTGGTTTTTAATTAGAGCAGTTCTCTTTTTCACTTTCGCTTTCGTTCAAAGAAGTTTTGTTAGCGCTACGTTTTGAAAGTTTTAAGTTGTAGACGTTTATTTAATTTTATTTTATACTTTATTATTTCTTTTCAAACAATTGCAATTCTGGAGAAGAAATGGACAGGAACCACCTGCTTCGATGTGGGGCTCTTCGTGGTCTTACAGAAGAGTCGAGATACTGGGAGGCAAGAGCGCTTCTTAGGCTATGACTTCGGTCTTTTTGTTCTTTGTTCTATTGTTTGTAAGCCTTTGTTTATTCTTTGTAACTTTTTGCCTAGCCATTGGAAATAAAAAAAAAACTTTTTTATTTCTAATTGTAGATATAATATTAGCTTATTTTTTCGGATTTTTAATTTTTTTCCAAATGAATCGGAGAAGGATGACCATTTCTGAAACTCTGAAAGTACTACACGAATTGCATTCAGATAGTGAATCTGATACGGATCCCGGGACATGTGCAAAACATGCAATGTTAAGTTGTGCAATTGCAAAGGTGGTGTTACTTTCTTTGAAAAGCACCACCATGAAAAAATAGACGAAAGTGTAAACATGGAATGCAAAGACTGTAAATATCATATACCCAAGCTACTTTTTTTCCACTTATACGCATTTAATCATCATATAACTAAGAAGAGCTTTTTAGGGAACTGTAGACTAACAGGCCTCCTAATGGCATACCCTGGGTAATGCTAAATCTGCTACGGTATTCAGAGTCTAGTGTTTTTTAATTTTTGGCAAAATCTCTTACGTTTGTTGAAAGAAGTGCTGAAACGAGCATTTCTTCCTAGCAACGCTCGTTTCAACTAGCTTCCTAGCAACTCTTTTCGAAGGTCTACTGATTCAGTGTGCCCGCTTCAGGCACTCATAGCGTAACTCAACATAATGGTGCCAGCATCTTTGTGAAATTTATTTCAAATTAAAAATTGATCTTCATCAATGTGCCTGCGTCTTTATTCTAGGGCGCTATCACGCACACATCCCTGTCTTTATAGGCGAGAATTGTACTTACTGTCATATCCTTCGTTTCAATCTCCTCAAAAAACCGGTTTTCATACTCACGCGACTAGTTTAGGCTTTAAGTGACCTGACATGTGATACTCTCAAGTTATTTAATGTCAAGTTCATAACAGATTATTGAAATTTGGCGAGTATGATGCCCTTTAAAGGTGTTAGTGATAATTATCACTGTTAGGACAAGGCATTTTTTACAAGCTATTATAGTCTACGATTAAGGATTTTTGTCATGCTCTTTAATTTAAGCGTATTTAATTTTTAGTATCATAATATTTTTAAATGATCCTTTTCATATGTATGCAGTTAATTAAATCGTAAGAAATTTTCGCCATTCTTACTATAAGCCTTCAGAGTGTAACTGGAAACGCGTCCGGCTGGCAATCGGGAGGTCGCGAATTCAGTTCATGGTATGAATATCAATGATTCTTCGTGTTTTTCTTCCTTAAAAAATTCTAAATGATAATGCAAGTGGCTCCCGAATGTAATGTACGATAATTCTCTGAATGTACGTTTCACTTTTCAAATTGTTGCCACCAAATATTATCACCGTGTATTATATTTAAAGAAATTAAATAATGAAGAATTTGCATAAATGTATGCATGTTTCTTACATTGTGATAAAACAACGTACCTGGAGCCATCAAATTTTGAATGACGTAATTCTACTGCGAATATGGACATCTGGAAGCCTATATTTGAAATTTGGACTTCGTTTTATTATCGATTTATATTTTGTAAAATTGTGACGAATCCTTGATTAACAAACTCAATGATTTCAAAGCGAGCAATGGCAACATTGTACAGAAAAAAATATTTTTATCACCAGCGCGTGAGTCTGTGCATAGGAAATTCTAAAGATATGTTCAATTTAGAATTATTTTGCGATATTGCTCTTGAACTGAATTTTATGGCTTAAGTGCGAAGAACATGTTATTTAATAAATAAAGGTAACGCACAAAATGTTAAAAACATGCCCCTTTCGATGTAATTTAAAATCTGAAACCTTTTAGATTTCATTTTGTTTTTTCTTTTTTGTTTTGTTTTGTTAATTTTACTCTCTTTGTTTAATTTTTAATTTGCTGATTTCGTGTTAGAAATTTGAAGCTGTGTCGTGATTTAATGCTGGTTTAATCATTATCTCTTGATTATATATATACGTACGCAGCAGTAAATGGGAATTAATTTACACTATTTATTATCTGTCAATATTTATTAAGTTTATTTATTTATTTATCATGGATTTATTTTGAAACCATTTTATCCTAGAAATATCTTTTCCTTTCATCATTTTCAGAGAACTATACAACAGCGAATCGCCAAAAGTCGCATATATATGCGATTGGGTCATAAGGGCAAGAGATTTGGGAACCACAGGTTTAGAAAACTATTCCCATATAAGCAATATTCATACCAAACACATATAATCATATGGATGTTTTACAGAAAGAGCTGTCAGACCTTTTAAATAAATCCTAGTTAAATGGAAAACATTTTCGTTTAATATGTTTTCTAAATGATCAATGGAGTAAAATATAAACCAATTCTTTTAAACACCTAGTGCATCTTTGTTAAGATCCTTAAAAAACATAGCTCAAAATATTTTAGGTAATTTACATATCCCGAGAATCGCCAATATTTTTTAGCTCAAAATCCGAGATCAAAATACGAATGCTAGTTTTTTTTCCCGCATTTGAGTTTCACGAGCCATGAAAGATAGCAACATGACATTCATTTCAAGAGTGGAAAAAATGTCAAACATTTCAAGAAGCAAACGTCACATAGGATAGACATTTTAAATTGAAATCAAAATTCTTGGCGTTCCATTTTCGCAGGTTGGAGATGGCTAAAATATCTACAACATTTTTGACTCTCTCTAGAACAGGAAAGTGCGTGAAGAATTCGGGCATTTTGAAGGGGGTCCAAAAATTTGTAATTTTGGAAAGTAGCACCATTGAATGGGACTCATGAAATGTGTATCATCAACGGAAAAAGGAATGCACATCAAGTGAAAGAGTTCTAAAAGGCTATTTTATAAAAGGAACCCTCAATTTTCCCTAACGTTTCTTATTTCGTAAAGCCGAACACTCAACGCTGTTGAATAATTCACTACATCTTGTGGCTTTATATTAGAATATTTGGTTGAAAGCGTAGACTCGAATGGCTATATTGAAAGGAATTTTTGCTGGGTTATGTTAAAAAAAAATAGTGGAAGGAAATATTTGAGAATTAAAGGTAAATGCACTATTCCTTTGTTACAACACCATTAAATTTATCGCTGTTTCGGATGTTGTGGAGGGTTTGTTAACGCGATATATAATTAAAACGATTGGAAAAAAAACATACCTGGCTGAAGAAGAGCAAAAAAAAAACTTTCAAATATAAGAATATATATATGTGAGAAAAATCGTAGAATGAAAAGTTTTCATTCTTCAGTAATGTGTTTAGCCCTGAAATTCAGGTAATTTGCCTGTATAATTGATCTCAAGTATTAGTGTCAAGTATTAATATTCAAAGTTTACATTTTTGTTCTATTACTAAGAGATTCCATAATTTTAATCTTGATGCTAATATTTCAGCCTGGAGTTTTGGCGAATTAAGTTTGTAAATAAGTTCAACTTGTAAAGATATTAGGTTTCTTGAAAGCAGGAGATTGGCAAATGGCCAATGCCCTAGCCGGGACTCGAACCGTCGAGTGTGCTCGAGTGTGTCGAACGCGTCGAGTATGCTCGAGTGTGTCGAACGCGTCGACTGTGCTGACCATTTCACCACGAAGGCACGCTAAAAATGCGGGACAAATACCTTACAAACTGATAGTAAACTATGTATTTGACTATTGCAATCATAACTGTATCTACGTAGTTTAGAAATGTAACCGTAATTTGGTTGAGTATTTCCGGTTCCTTGTTTATCCTCCTCCACCTTCCCCGTTGTCAACGAAACGATATCAACTTTTGCCGTTCACTTCTGATCCAACAATATGGGATTCTCATGAAGTAGATATTTTTATAACTTAATTAATGCTTATATTATTTTGATTTAAACTTCAGCTTCTAGCGTGTAAAATTCATTTCGCTTTTTTCTTAAAATTTACGGATACATATTGTTCAATTTTTATTTATTTTCGATCTCCCTCTCTCTCGCACAATCTGTATCCGCATTTACATGTATTTACATAGAGAGTGGAAAGATTGTAGAGTCATTACGGCATATCGAAGCAGGAGATACGAAAATATGCGCAATGTCCTAGGAGGGATACGAACAGGACCTGTTGAATACGCTTCGAGTGTACTACCGTTACACCAAGAAGGCATGCTGAAGGACGGAGAAAACGCCTAATATACTCCCCCTTTTAAAGGGCGATTGAAAATTAGGGCACCCAATCGCCAAATCTTGCCGGTGGCAACTATCATCTACACCTTTTAGTTCGAGCACTACTTTAGATTCATTAGGCTACTTTGATGCTCGAGACTTGAAAAATGAGCAATGCCCTCGCCAGGACTCGAGCCTGGACCTCTCGAATACGCGCCGTGTGTGCTACCAGTACACCACAAAGGCTTGATGGAAGGAGGGAGACAATGCCTTATAAGGTACATAAAGTAATGGAATGAAAAACGGTCACAGAGAAATGAAAATAATCGTAAAATTATAAAATGTAAATTTTAGTGAAAATCACTGTACAGTGTTTTCTTTCAAAACGTTTACCTAAAACGAATCAGGTTTATAATAAAAATTATTAAAACTTCTTTTAATAAATCTGAAAATCATGTTACAATTTCCCTCATTCAATATTACTTTAATTAAAAATTATGAAACCTTTAAATATTAATTTACTTAGCAGATTTATTTTTATTGTCGAATAAAAAGTGCTTTTTTTTTCTTATCAGCCTCTTGGCATAAAAAATGTACTACATTTTATGCACTAGCAGTTTTGCAAATGATTCAGAGAGATTTTGTAATTGGAAATCCAGGTGATTATTTTAAACAGCTTAATTATTCCCAATCCACTGCTAATGTAGTATTGAATTTTCATTCTTATATTGTTAAAAATCAAATTTCATTTCCTCAAAAAATTGCTTACATTTTTCAAAATTTTAATCTCCTGAATAAACAAAAGAATCACTTTCTGAAACATAGAATAGACCTTTATCTCTGTTACATTTTAAATATATAAAATTAGTAGTGCTGAATAATAAAAAAAAGAAAAGCTTTACATTTTTAATTCAATAGTCTACTAGCTTATTTTTTAATGTTATAATCCATTAAATAAACATCGAGAAATGAATAACACAAATTATTCAGGTTCAGGAAATTTGAAAGGGAAAGAATAATCTTGTGCTCCTATATGACAACGAACATCAAACTTCATTGCACCGCAAGATAAGCTATTTAATTAACCTGGAGCGCCTTAGGTTACAAACCTTGAGGTTGGAGAATGATGAACCAATATTTGCTCTAAGCGAGCGTAGAATTTCAAGACCTTAAGGCTGAACTAAATAGTTCCAAGCAGTATCAATACTGTGGACAAGGGATTTATTCAAGTAGTTAACGTTGATTAGGTAAGCTTATGTAACTTTCTCCATAGGACTGGGAAAACAGTAAATTTGACGAGCTCAATATAGTTAAAACTCTTTTTTAAAGGGAACACAAATTGAAAATTAATAATTAGGGCCTAAATTTCTTTCTAAATTAAGTTTAACAAAAGGTTCTTTTAAAGCGTTGGCATATTCTAAAAGAAATATGGTAATTAATGATGTTCTTGTACCTAAAAATGTAAAAGTAATGAATATAAACTTTACGTTATTCTTTTTTAATGCAAAAAGTTAGATTATCAGAATATTGTTCAGCTAAGCAGAGCTCTTCAGTGCATTAGATGTGAAACAGTGCAATCAGGAAACTTAGTTTAATTCGCTAGAAATAAATGAGAGACAGGGAAAAAGGGCTTACACGGGGATCTAATATACCATTGTAAAAATTAATGATGTGCAGCTAAACAATTTAATGTTATTTATGATGTATGCAAGGTGATTTCTTATATTTTTGCCTAAACGTTAACAGATTAATACTAAGTTATTTACATACTAAAAGTTGCAAAACAAAATTTGTGGAAGAAATGCGTGCGTTTGTTCCAAAAAGACAAATCCCTGTATTCTGTATGAAAACATGTCAATATTGTGTACGGTTATCACAAACATATAAGCACTACTTCGTTGTCGCTTTAGGAATCTGATAAGTTGCGAATTAAATTCTTTTGAACTTACACCCATTCTCTCAAAAAGGCCAAACTGTGTTTCATGAAATTGCAAGCCACGAAAGATCGCTGTAATTCCAAGTACTAACATTTTCAAAGCATGCTCAACTGATCTACTGAAAGTAAACTAGCCAAATAGATGTATTTAGACATCGAACAATATCTTCGTTTCAAATTATCATCAACATACCTAAAATTTATCGTATATAAGGACAAACAGCATAATTGCAAATCTCTAAGAAAACTTGTTTCAGGATTCAGAAGTTAAAAAGTAGGCCTTCATATAAAGAAGTAGTTCGGTGTTTCTGCATTTCCTATCCCAAGACAAGCAAACCACATTTACGAAAATTGAATTTTTGATTAACATTCGATGTAAACTGTATGGCTGTCGACGTATAGGTGCGTAGTCCATGTTTTGCGTAGATACGAGTACATTAAAAATCAGAATTTATACTGAACTGTGACAGATTACACAACTTGAGCTCTCGCCGTTGAAAATGAAAGAGACACAACAATATATTGGCGAACTTGCTATATACACAACTTTCCTGTAGGTTGCCGTAATTGTTTAATGCTGGCATAGTTTTTCACAGAATGTCCATGTAACCAATTCTGAAAATTGGGTTATGCATAAACCAGATTGGAGTTCAGCCACTACCACAATAAGCACACAATAAGATCGAGAGCACATCTCGTCCGTGGCAATAGAAGCTGAGATTAGCTCTCACCAGTTCTATGGAGTAATACTGCCCATTCAGGACTTGAAATGCAATATAATCCCTAAATGTCCCTTAAATATAATATGACCTGCCAACATAAACAGAGACGGTCGGATGGGGGCCAAGCATAGTTGACAGCGATTGAAACTAAACATATTACATTTAGCATCTGAAGGAAGAAGGATGGCCACCATTCCTATCCCTGACTTCTTTTGAAGCGCAAACATTTCTTACTACCGGTATGAGAGTCCGGGGAGTCACCTCTTTTGACAGTCAGTCTCCTGCAAACCTTTGCCTTGCAACTGCATTGAAAATTCATGGCTCACATTTAAATCAACGACGTAATGTAACGACTGTACTGCGTACGCGGCCAAACCATCTAAGTTCTGTATGAACTCACACTTTACGCAATAAACATTGAATTCATGTCTTCCTTGAAGTCTTCACAACAGATACCACAGAACCATGAATCCTCGTTATAACCTATAGGCATATTTACTGAAGGCAATAAAAGTTTAACCTGTACTGTCTTCTCCTGTCCAGAAATTTGGATTCGTCTTTTGACAGCGGCGCCTCTCGTTTCTTTTGTTTGTTTTTCAACCTCCCCCAGGGTCTGCTTGTATGGACTACTTGTTATCAATAATGGTTTTTGGCTTTGTTTAAGCCTTTTCCAACTGAAACTTCAGAGGGAATCGGAGCAATTTCACCTAATGAAACTGACTTTTGACAACAATGTTGATCAGCAGCTGGAAGTGGTTCTGATTCTGTTTCACTGGTGGTTGCAAGAGATTTTCTCCCTGAAGCATGTACGTCATATGATAATCCACTAGTAGAATCAGCTAGGCTTGTGTCAAGAACTTCTAGAACAGGGACATCCTTTATTTCAAGCTGCACTTCTGAAACATAATGAGAGTCTTGAAATGAATCTCTGATTGTTGGTCAAACTCCTGTTTTAGCAAAGCATTCATTGCCTTCCTTGACGTTGCTGCTTTCCCATATGCTTTCCCAAACAATCTTGATATACGGAACTGGGTGAAAACTTCTACATCATAAATTTAATGCTCGCTTCTCTTAGCTAAACTGTTTTAAAGTTTCTAAGAAGCGTGCGTTATTGGAAGTTCTTGCTGAGAACAAGAGCAATAATTTTCTACCTTGCCACTCATACTGTTAATTTTAAATAATACTCTTAATTAAACCTTTGAATATGAGAACAGTGACGATTTGAGCGAGGAAAATATAGAGATAAGTAATATCAGCAACAATATATTTTGATAACAATATATTTTGGACAATATATTTTGGATAACAATACATTTTGGATGAGGATGATAATAGCGATGTAGAAAAAATGAATGATGAGGATAGGGTCTATATTGGTAAAGAAAAATCTTTTAAGTGGAGAAAAGAGAAGTATGCAAACTACTCAAAGGCAAAAAAGATGAATATTGTGAAAGTGTTACAAGGCCTAAAACACCATGCCAATAATATAGAGGATGAAATAGGATCATTTTTGAAAATCATTGATATAAATATGCTTGATGAAATTTTGGAATGTACAAATAAATATATAAGTTTGCTAAAAGGCAAATACTCAGACAGAGACTGCACGGTTACTTCAAGGCTGGAAATGATGGCATATTTGGATTGTAATATGTGCAAGTAATAAGAAAAGGACACCATGTAAATGTAAAAGAATTGTTGTCAAGTGATGGCACTAGAATTGAAATAGCAAGATCTGTAATGAGCTACAAGAAATTTTTATTTTTGACAAGTTGTCTTCGATTCAATAATAAATCAATAAGATAAGACAGACGTAAAACGAAAAAATTGGCAGTTATCCGGAATATCTTTGAATCATTTCTAAAAAATTATAAAGATTAGCTTCGAATTTAAAATATAATTATTAAATAATAAGTTTTACATTTTGTATAATGAGATACATCGTAGCATTTCCATCTGACTAATATAAGAACTTAAAAATAATAATTTACTGATATTTGAATATGATATTATTTTTATTTTGCAATAATAAGGTTAATATTTTATTTCTTAACAATTTGCTACCAATATTCACTCATTTCTGTCGTTTGTTTCTGACGAAAACGATAAAATGACGGATGTCGTAAAAAATACGATGCGCGCGTGCTCATGTAAAATTGCACAGCGCGCGTGCTGGAAGGTTAACCTACATCACAAGCTTTTCGGGAAGTTCCTTCACAGATTTCTTTCATTTCGCTTGATGACGCAACAAATAGCCATAACGATGCTCATTTCATTGCCTGTGCTCGATTTTGTGACGCTATATCGGCAGCAGAACTACTTTTCTGCAAACGAATAGAACTCAAAGCAACATCACTCGCATTATCTGCTCACTTAAAAGATTTTATATACGTGGCAAGCATAGAATGAAAAAAAAGATGCGTCGGAATATGCAGCGATGGTGTTGCATTAAAGTAGGTAGCTATTTATGGGGTGATAGAGAAAAATAGTGTTATTTGTCCCGTTTTGGAGGAATCCTGGAAAACCCCGAGATTTAAGAATTTTATTAATTCTCTCAGCCGAAAAATGTCTTTTGACATAAATTTTTGAAAAAATGTTTTTCGAAATATTATGAAGAAATCTTCATAATATTTCGAATAATAGAGTTTTTCCATATTCTCTTCATAATTGCCTCAGGGCTCTTAATTTAACAATATTGTCTTCTTCCTTTAACCTGCGGGAAAGCACGTGGGATGTATCATACCCCAAGCGGGTATCACCGTAATCGGTGTTGTGATTGAATAATTTGTTGGAGTTTTACTAATTTAAGTGTTTACGTTTTAAAGTTCAGTATCAAATGCAAGTCAAAATTAGGATAACAATTCTAAATCACATGAATATGGCCATTATTGCATGGGAGTAACTAGTTTGTGACATACATGATAACAACATATATACTGTGAAGCCTGTGTGTTCAAATAAACAGTAAATAGTTACCAGATACTCCAACAGAGTAAGTAATGATTGCGTTGTGTTAAATTTAAAATACTATTGGGTCCAGTGTTCTATATTAAAAGTGAAAACATTACAAGAGAAGTTAAATTAAATATAGGATCTATCAAGAGAAAAACTTACTTAATACAAATTTTACATAGGTGAGGGTGGTGGCGTTAACAAAGGTAAAAATAAAATTTTTCATACCTATTTTGACAATGGTAGGGGTACATGAAGATACGTGGTTACAAAATCATGGCAGTAGACGTCAACAAAAATTTTCTTGGTTTGCCATTTCACTTGCTTTCTATAAGGAGAGAAAAAAATAAAATTAGTTATAGAAACGTTTCGTCATTTTCGTCGCCCTCCATAGGAGCCTACTCTCATCCATTTCTTCCGACATCGTTCTATGATAATGCAGACAGCTAAAGCGACAATTTCCTCGTCGGGTGACACCTTCAGTCTTTTTTTTCCTCGCCGTCTGCCAACGTCTCTCTCTCTGTAGATCTCTCCAAGCCTTTTTTTCGCCAAATTCTCGTTTGGCGATCCGAGATGGTACAAGACAGGCCAATTGTCCGGCCAACCCCAGGGGAAAAATGCACGCATGAAGGTGAAGCAAGGTAGTTCGAACTCCTGAAATTGGCGAATAATCGCCGATCCTCGAAGGTCATCAACCTGTCAGCAGAGCTATCCTCGTCTCGATGTCCCAATCCAGCATAGAAAAAGCCTGCAAGTAAGCAAATCACCCCGTCCCCTCGACCTTGGCGTAGCGTAATGAAAGTTGAAATTACCCTCTCCGGCAGGGTGCAGAAGTATCCACTTGATGACAGAGGCTTCCCAGACCACTGTCTGGCGGGTGAAGAAAGTCGAAAACAAGATCATAAATCTAGATTTCCCAAAAGGCAACGTAAAAAGTTTTTGAAAGAATTAAGGATTTCCTTTTTTTTAAATACTAATTAATACAAGGGCGAATAAAAGTACTTCAATTAAAATATAATAATCACATAGAAAATTTTCTTAGGTTTTTTTACAATACCAAACACGACCACCATAGTCAGAAAATAAAATTACTACAATTAAATATAACAATCATATAGGAAAAATTTTATGTTTTCCACAACACCAAAACGACCACCATAGTCAGAAAATATGGATCCCAAATTTAGCAGAAAAGGGGGCACATTAAAAACTTAATTAAAATTTTAAACACCAACTTGTGTAAGAAAAACTTTAAAAGAGCTTTAAAAAATTGACTTTAAGGGTCAACTGAACAAGAGATTAAACATTAAGCAAACAAGTTAAGAAAAAGTATTAACTAACCAAAAAATTTTAAATAGTTATCCAAACTACCAAATGTAAAAGAAGAAAAATTAATACTCAAGCAACTTAAAATCAGAGTTAACCAAAACTGTCAAGAAAAGAATTAAATGACAACAATTACTTTTTAACAAGGCAAAGAAACTTAAGTTGAACTACAAAATAAAAACAAATTAATAACCTTTAAGTCTGATAGCAGAAATAAGTTAAATCATTACAATTAAGACATTTTAATTCACAACTGAAATATGTAATACATAACAAATTGAAATGATTCCATATATAGCTGTAAACATATCCTGCCCTCATATGCCTTTCAGTACTTTCGAGAAGTACTAGAGATTTCTCGGTGGCCAGGGGAAAACTTTATAATACCGAAGAGGACATCAGTTTCGGAGGCCTGTTCAGAGCCGAAGTCGGAGTATTGAGATATCCGTGTTAGCTTCGGTTAGATGCGCTTTGTATAGCATTGTGTTTAAAGTTCTTAGTAGTTTGAATTGTAATTCCTGATTGTACTCTGTGATACTGTGAAGAGTTGTGCAAATATTTTTGTGAAAAGTTCCGGAACGGTGAAGTTTTCCTTTCAGTAAAATAAATTTTAGCAATCTATTGGAATCAATCTATTACGAACCCGCACGCACGTAACAGTATAACTCAATGATTTTTCTGTTGTAATATAATTTAGAATGTTAAAGAAAATTATAAAAATCTAAGTGCAAAACTGTATAACTTCTACAGGAAGGTGTTTATCTAATTAAAACTAATTGCGATGAATTCTAGCAGGCTGAACTTATGACGTTAACGATTGGCGTATTTTTATCCCTCTTTTAATGTTTCCTATAAAACACGTGATAAAACTTAAAGTTGAAATCTAATGCAGTATTTTATTATCCATTAATTGTGGTAACGTAACGAAAAATAATAACACAATCCATAATGCTACTTCTCTTCGATTATCAGATGCATTAACTGACTGCCAACTACAGTTGAATGGATTACTAAGCCACAAATATCTGTCTGCCGTTACAACACCATGTTCGGACGGAAAAACTGAGTAGCTTTCTAGGCTGTTCGCACTTGATTAATGTCCATCTTTCTAACATTTTGATGCCTGGAGCGGCTCATTAACAAGCTTCAATACAATAACGAGTGTTCTACTGAGATTCCTGTTAACATCCAAGCTTTAACCTACGCTGCTCAGTTTTTCATATAGCTTGTACGTTGTTATTGTGACTTATGTCACTTATCTAACAGTAAGATCAAAAGAAACTCACGAAATTCACCGTGGCAAAGACTACACGTTTACACCTTGTCTTTGGCACTAGCCTTTAATACCATTTAGGTAATAATAGGCTCAGTTCCGTTCCCAATTTTGATGGAGCGCACCGTGAAAGACGGTCAGAGTTTCTCTCACCACTTTTTCTCCTGCCACAAGCTTTCCAGAGAACGTTCGGCTGAGCGCATATTCACAATGCCCCCATGCCTCACAGACACTACACATTTACAAACACCATGCCCTCTCAGGGATTCAAACCCGGGCCCTTCGGTACGGCAGTCAGCGTCGTTAACCCATATCTCGGTTGGACGGCATAGTGTGTAAACCTGTGGTATGAGAGATTACATAGCGAAGGAAACGTAAGAGTAAAGCGAAAGACTGTTAGTAAAACTGAACCTTAAATAAATGTCCCAACTGAGATTTCACGAAATATCAGCATAAATTTTCGTATCAACTGAATTTTTTAATTCATAAAATTTCTTTGGATTAAATTCTTTATTTATACACAATTTTAAAGAAAATAACATTCTGACTTTCTAAAAGAACGCAGATATAATAATAGTTCTTTTTCTTTTTCTTCTTAACTGAACAAAGTAATGTGCTACGCCTATATTGGTAAGTTAGATTAAAAAAAAGTGTCCATTTTAATTAATGTTTATGATTAACATCCTCATTATCCAAAGTGCTCCTCGTTTCTTCTCGGACAGTAGTTTGCTTAATTTTCCATCATTTTCCTTTCTTTTCTTTAGTAGATGGCGCTAAATATAATTTTATGTTGCATGGGCCAAGATGCGAGCCTTTTAGCACTAATTTGATCCCTATTTTCATCATATTTTTCTCAAAATGAATTTTTGCATCTTGATAAAATATTAACTAAACCAGTGTTGAATCGACAAAAAACAATATCATAGAAACTGCTAAAAATATTAAGTCTTTTAGCTTTATATAACTAGTTTATCTATTGTGTAGTTATCTGGCTTTTAATCAAACTTCAAATGAACTAGTTTTAAGTTTGATAAACAATTTGGCGTTGTGCATGCGAATGATGGTAACAAATTACTAAATGAAACTTAAAGGGGAGAAGCATAAAATGTAAACGGCAAAAGTGTGTAAAATCTTATAGTTTTTTTGAAGGGATTATTTACAGAATTGGTAGCACTCATTTGCCGTTTTGTAGAGATTGCATTATCACGGATATTATCACTATGTTTCTAGCATGATAACATAGAACTCGAGTACAGAAAGACGCTTAGGCTATGTTTTGACAGTGGTATACATGTCATAAAGGCACAGTTATAAGGAAAAAATTTCAGACGTTCACACCTGCAAAGACAGGGTCTAAGACGTAACCAGTTAGAGAAGCTAAATTTGCGCATGCGTGCATGTGTCTACAGCATTACAGCTCTGTTTTCCCGCTCAATAGGTTTGGCGCTTTCTCTCTGATTGTGCAACTGTTATACCAAGTCGGCATACATCTTAAAATTTCGAGCTTTATTCCAAAACCCTTTAACCAGTTTTTGTTACGTAGCAAGATCTGATTATCTAGCAATGAAGTTCGGCTTAAAAAAGTTATGATATTTCTACCATCATCTGAGCGAAACCTTAGACATCGCGTGGTTTCATATGTCCGTACCATTTTACAGTGAGTTGTCGTTTTTCCTATGCTATTATTTTATTAATGTAACGTACGTTGCAATACACTACGAAAAAACACAATGCACAATACCAAGACATTGATACTCTACGTCATAAACCAATAATCACTCAATTATTGGTGTAATCACCATCTTTGTGAATGACATATGCCAGCGTTCAGGTGGGAGTCAAAGCCTCTCCTGTAGAACTGTTGTGGTTTCGAATTGACACATTCGTTAACCTGTTGCCAAGAGAAGTTTCCTCGTGAAACTCTTGTCCCTGAATGTTGCGAGTGAGAGACCGTAAAAGGTGGCATCAGAAGCGATAAATGTATCAGGAGTGTTCATTTTCTCCACTTGACACGCCATACTGATTAGCCTTGAAAATGTCACAAAGTAGCTATTAACAGCACACAAGTTTTGCTCGCAACCATCAAACTCCAAACTGAGGAGAAACAATTGAATAACAAAAAACGAATGCCTCACGATGCACTGTTGAGAACCCAGTAAAGAACGGCACTCTCTTATGGACAAACCCAATGTGTTATCTTATAGAAATCATGCCACTTTACCGTGGTATGATTCTTCATTTCGTCACCTAAATTTCTCTTTTATCATTAAAATATCATTTTATGTGATCACCTTTACTAATTGTTTTAAAAATATGTTGTTAAATCAAAGATTCAGAACGGTTATCTACTATACTAATTCCCAGATTCAAAATGGTCCCTCAAATTAGCTCATGTACAACTTATATAGAGAATAATACTCAAAATAATGCATCATAATTTTCGAATAATACAAAATCCTTTAACTAACAGATAATTTCGAAAAAGCAGTGTGGTTGTCAACTTAGTTATATGATAATACTTTTATAGAAGTTCATCTTTGACTTACCGTACACGTTTCTATGGTTTATCATATTTGTATACTATATCAAACTAATTCATTGCTGATATAGTACGCCACATCGTAAGATGAAGTAACTGCCGACGAAAATTATTCTTTGTTTCTATAAATCTAGATAAAACAATGGCTTCATTATGATTTGTTTATGACTTGAGATAGCTTTAAATCTTACAGAAGCACTCCCTGAACTTTATATATAGGTAATCACAACTACTATTTCAGAATTTTATATAGCATTGCTACTCATACATGACCATTACACACATTGATCAATGAATTAGAAACCTTTGCGACTTTCATTTGAGTGCGTGCTAGGGTGTAAGTATGCAATTTGTTTTTATGACGTGGGTTACACGTGCGCTTACACCTTACTTATACTAGTATTCTAACTTACTACTAGTATTCTAAAGTAAAGTGTGAAAAACGACAGATATTTCACCATTTAAAAAAGAGGACGTATAATTGGTGCTCGTTTAGCAGGCGCCTCGATTTCGAAGACAACAAATCTCACTGGATTCTCAAAAGTAGACATATCAAAGGTTTTTCAAAAGTTGGAATCAGAACCCACAGTCCTTCTCTAGAAGACGTAACTGCGGTTTGAGCTCACTTTTCCAAGAGACTGATCGGAGTAGTCTGCGACGAATTGTACGCCAGAACAGGGACTCTGACATCTGACTCTGCTTCAACTGACACGAAGGCTCTTCCCAACCGATTTCAGCTCCAACCATGCGTAGACGATAATTCCTATCGTCGATGCCTGTGAGAAAACCATTCATTCATGACCGACATGCAAGAATTTGTTTGCATTGTCGAAAAAGATGACACTGGACATCTGAAGATTGGAAATGGGTAATGTGGTTGAATTAATCTCACTAGATGTTTATTTTTCGCTGATAAGAGACGTCGAATTTAGCGAGAACCCCATGAAGCCACGAATCCGTCTTGCCTTGCTCTCACTGCGCTAGGGTCTGATGGGAGTATTATTATATGGGGCATGTTCTTCTGCCATCGAAGTGATACCCTGGTGTTCCTCGAGGGAAAACAAATACCTGCGAGATACTTAGATATAATGGCAGATCAACTGCATCCTGCAATGTTCATTTTTACTCTGAAGGCAACGGATACTTCATGGACGATAATGTAACTTTATATCGTGCCAGAAGTGCTCAAAATTGGTTTCGCTGAACATCAGTCTGAATTCCAATACCTTCCCTGTCCGCCACATAACCCGGATCTTAAACCCATAGAAAATGTGTGTGATACGGTAGAAAGACGCATCCGACAGCACTTTCCATGTCCAGCTAATTTACAAGATTTAAAAAGCTGCATAATCAATGCATAGTTGTTCTTTGGACACACATACACTTCAGAAGCAAACGTATCAAGAAACGAATCAAGTAAAACGAAAAAAGGAGTTAAACGTGCAAAAGGTGGTCCAACAAAATATTGATTTTGGGTTTCTAATTCATTGGCTAGTGTGTGTATTTCCTCTGCGCAATTGAATTGCTTCAGAAATATCAATAGCGTTTACCATCAATCTGATTTTTTATCTAATTTTCGCGTCTAAAAGCAAGAATTCGGTATACTTTAGAATGCAGCTGTCTTTTATTTAGTAAACAGATACAAATGTATGGATATAGTTGCAAGGTACAGGTTACAATGTTTTTATTAAATGCTTCAGTGAAGCGAAGTAGAAGCTATTGGAATAAGTAACAGTTTATGAATAGCAGCTCAAAAAAGGTGTATTGGTAAGAAAATGTCTACTGAACACACGAGGAATATCACCGTAATTCCTCAGAAAAAGCTTTAAAACAACAATCACTGATCAAAGAGCGGAATATAATCGCGCCCGATAGTTGTCAGCGGCTCAGAAGCGGAGCGGAATAGTTCTCAACTGGCTCACACAGTTAATTTGGGCTTCAATGCAAGTGGGACATCTTTTGAAAGTTTCTCGAAAACCCACTTCTAGAGCTTCAACAAACATTTCCCTTGAACTTCCAGAATGTAGCCAAGCTGCCAAGAAATTCCCAAATGCGTTCTCTGTCTTGGCCAGAAGAATTGTCTTCAAATCCTGTTAGGAAAATTTCAAGTTATATCTGAGCTTCTAAATGTGGTATTTTCAGATTTTAAAACGCCGATTAGTTTAGAATTACTAAGTCTACATTATTATGCGCAGAATAAATAACTTCAGAATATAAATGTAAATCATTACAAAAGCTATGCCAAATACAAAAATAGATAAAAAGAAACGCTATTTAACTCTGTAAAAATTTTCAAAAACAAAAATAAAATACAAAGGGCAAATATTTACCTAAATTTGCAATATTTTTATCATTACCAGTTTACCATGATTCGTAAAATAATTAACAAGAAAGTAACTCTGGTATACTAGATCATCTTCAAAATTAGTAATTTGAGGAGTAACAGTTCAGAAACCTTATAGTACAATTGCATGCAAAATAATGTTTTGAACAGTGAATGTTATTTTGCATGGAATTTATCATGCACGATTAATTTATACAATAGTGTAAAGTTCGAGATAGCATTTCAAATTATTTGTTCAATCGAAACCATTACTATAAATAAGAACTGGGTCCGTTGTATAAATCTATCTGTTATAATTTGTTACTGAATTTTCAAATTCAATAAGTAGCCATCATTTAGTTTCATGAACCTTTATGGCGATGAATAAATTGTTCTTAGTTTCTGTAAGAACGTGGACTATGTGAAACTGATAGGCGTTGAATGATCTAGGAAGAAAGAAAAAAAAAGAGGTTGGGAATTAAAAAGGAGCTTAAGATTCTGCATGTTCCCCAGAGCACCATTAGACAGATGAAGAACATCTAACCGAACAAAAAGCACTTTTTTTTCTTTCTTTGTGTGAAAGAAAGGGATCATTCAAAAGACTGAAACCTCTTAATAGGGCTAATGGCGAGAAAATTGAAGATAACGTTATGAAAAAAGGGACCAGGATTAAGCGTGCCTCAGTGTGTTGAAAATGAGGAACAGATTATCAAGTCATTTTTTACAGCATGACAGACTAAATATACATTTTCAGAAATACATTATTTAGGGGCTTCAGAAAATTTGCTCTACTCGATATAATGTACTTAATTATTTTACATTCTATGCACACTCTTATGCCTTTAAAAAAACGGCGTTTTGGGGAATCAGTTGAAATAGAGTTTATTGTGCATCATATAAACTGTTATTTCATAAAATTAGTTGCATTTTACTTATGCCAGAATTTTAATGGTCATGAGGAGGGTGGATTTTTCGTTTTTAATTTAAAGTTTATGTCATCATGCAACCAAGAAAATTCGTGAGAGTTTCTTCACTTAATAAAAACAGTTCACAGAAATCTTAAACTCCCCTTTCACTCTCTCAAATAATCACCATTTGCTTCAATTACATGTTCTCAACGAGACACAAGCTTATAAATGCAGATTTTGAAAAAATCCTTTTTCCTGGGGTCCAAAAATTGAGATGCAGCTTTTGACACATAGTTGCGATTTCGGAGCTGCTGTTCCCTCAGGTGGCTATCCATTGCCAAAAATAGATAGTAATTAGATAGAGCAATCTCCGGGGAATAGATTAACTGAGGCAGAACTGCCCAGGTCGGTGTTTTGATCACCTTTGTGGTCGCTTTTCCAGTACGAGGTCTGACATTATCGTGGAGGTAGAGAACTCATCTTCTGTTCACCAGAACTGGCGGCTTCTGATGCGGTACAGCTGAAACTCCTTTCTGTTTTGACGAGCTAACACATTACCTTCTTTTAATAAGTGTACTGTTTAGCGACCAGTGAGACCGAATCAAAAGTCGGTAAATGATATTTTTTCTTTCGGTTATCAAATACGATCCTTTTTTTGTCAGAGGTTAAGATCTGGTTCAGCAACGGTGTTTAATTATGGCGCCACAAGAAAGACAAGCAGATGTTCAACTCTTGGAGCTTATTCTTCTCGGATAAGATATGAACAACCTACTTGCTGAGTTTCTATATCATCACAAGGTTGTAAAAATATCATGGAAAGATTTCGTCACATACTTCAAACCTGTGGACAAACTCCTGCCAGGTTTGATTAGGATTCTGCTTGATTTTCTCCTCCAGGTCCTTGTTGAGGGTCGATGGATGAACAACATGAGCAAGGCTCTCGTCTGCAGAAGAAAAATGAACGAATCATTTTTGACCATTCCATTCCCTCACTGATGCCTCTCCTAGCAAGGAGCATTTTCTTTTAATGGCCTCTGGAGCTTTGTTTCGTAAATTGTATTCCTAAACGAAAATAGGTCTCAAAATCTGATTTTCCAACGACATGTTCTTTGAACATTGCGTTTCTTACAGAGTCAATAGCGAAACGTGCGATGCGCTGAACAAGTCTCAACTGAACAACGTTTGAAAGAACTGTAAACATATGATGTCATCACATTCAATTTGACCACACTAACGCGCCAAAAGTAACCGTTCTCAAAAACCGCACGAACTTTCTTGGTTACCTGGCAGCTCTTGCGCGTTACTGCTATAATTCTTTTAAAGAATAATTATATAATAATAATAATAATATAGTGTATATATATATATATAAGAGGAAATTTATTAGTTTAATACTTACGAAAATATATAGAAATAGTATGATATGTTCAGACATCACACACTACGAATTAGTAATTGTTGCAGATATGATATAATTAGTAGAAAACTGTTTTGATAGCGTATACATTGAAAAATGTTAGAAAGATCTTAACACAACACACCCTGGATATTGACACAATCTTCCTGCAAGCACTTAGACATCCAAAGCCTCATCTCGTCGGAAATCGTAGTAAACAGAATAAATGAGTAAAATTGTTGCCCTGATGCTACCTTTAAGTACCGTACTGTGCCTTGTTAACATAGCCAGTAACTTTGCTGGATCATCGTTACTTGGAATCTTCGAATGACATTTGTTTTAAAATTTTGGGAGTGTGATAAGTTGCCCCATTGTATTAGAAACCGAAGCTGCGTGGTCATGTGAAGTCTAGTTAATAAAAAAGATTGTCGAATAACAGTGTTATATATCATTGTTCACATACCTTTAAAAATGACACCTCTGAATCATGTATGACATTAATAACAACTTTTCCGAAGATGCCGTTGTATCCGGAGGACTACAGCTGTCTAGGTCTTCAGGTAATTTTTATATTTCTCCTTTTCTTGCATTTAATGACAAAGAAAGATGCAAATCAACTGCTCACAACCCACTGTACTGAACCCACTGCTTGTACTGAAATCATAGGGAACAATTTCTCTCACGATTTTCGCAGGTATTGTATTAGTGGACCAACATAATAATCGCACTTAATTCGCGGTAGCCGTACCCGGAGGTTAAGTGTGTATGGAAACCAAAGTCTTAAAACGCTAAATCTGGAACCGTATGTAAACATTTTTCCTCATCTCAATAAAACATGTATAACACAGATGAAGGTTTAAAATAAACATATTCATTAAACGTTAACGTAACACAAATGCGCATATTCGTTCTTTACGCAGTCGCTGTTACTTGAGGGAACTAAAATATTGAATTCAAGCTTACGTAATTTATGTTAGAATTCGAGTAATTCTTTACGTTAGAATTAAGTCCAATTCTAACATAAACGTTGGCTCAGGCTGCAAAATACGAGATCAACATCACCATCCAAAGGTTTAGTCTGTTTTCAATAAATTTACGAGACTGGCGAGGATTATCGCTAATGTCAGAGTTGTGGAGTGCGGTTCTTATACACCTATTAAGTCATTTCCAACCTGGTAGATACATACGTTTCATAGGAGTCGTTGCCTACACGGAAGTATTCACTACATTCACGTTATAAACTGATAATTCTTTGTACCTTAATTATTATATTTGAAAGAGACACTCCTTGTTGAACACACAATACTTTTTATATCCAGATTTCTATGTGGAATAGCAATGAGTTGATTTACTGTCATTAATTGTATTTCTCATATTGATTCTACGCTATAATTCCTTTTTGAAAATGATTAAATGATAAAGGGAAAAAGGTAACAACTAAAATTACATGTTAAAAACAGCAACATCAAGAAATTGAATGATTTTTAACATGAATATTTTTGTATTTTCCAAGTTATCCCTAAATACGATAGTTAAACTAGTAAATATTAACACTCGAAAATTCCAGAAATCACTGAAAAGTATAAGAAAAGTGAAAGTAAAGAAGCCAGTAATGTAAAATTACTGACAGAATAATGATGTGTCTATCCGTAAGGTTTTAGTTAAACTAACAAAGTTTTATTTTAATTTGCCTTTTTTCTATCTCTTCTCATTTCAACTTCCCGTTAGAATAAGCGCGCGTTTCAAATTTATGCTAATTTGAAGTGGAGCCAAGTTCTACTTAAACGAGAGGTAGGAACCTCTCAGTATGAGAGAGCTTTTAGTCTCAGACCACTGTTACTCTGTTCAACGTTCGCCTAACCAGCTAGTATTTAAATTCTAAGCCGTAGCGCTGTTACGTCATTACTTATTGAAGTAATTCTAAGTGCGTCAGTATTAGTTAAATCTTGCTACGCACCATTTAGTTTAGAGGCCAACCTCGCGTTCATAGCTCTGTGAGCAACGACTACTTAATTTCTAATTGGCTTTAGTTTAAATTAAATTTGATTGTTCAGTTTAGACCCAAGTGGCGGTCATTATTTTCTGTATCCCTCCCGAGTTGGGAAGTGGCTGTACATAATTGTGGTTTAATAAAAGAGGATTTTAAATCCCTCTAAAGTGTAGTTCTCCTACCACTTATTCACAGTATTCTACCACAGAACATAGCTGCATTCAGCTCCCTGTTCAAGATCAGGACTTCAAGCTGTCACGAAGATGTTTTCCAAGAATATGCACCGAACACTCAGTCCTGACATATCATAATACTAATGTCCGAAAAACGGATGCCAAACTAATTCAGAAATAAGGCTGTGCAAAAAGGGTAGTAGTATTTCAGTTGCTCTAAGAGTAATTTATTAAACACTCGATCGTGTAGTAATGGGAGACTACTCGTAATAAATGATACTATAAAATGCTTAACATGCTGATGGTAGCGTAATTATAAAAATAGCATGAACTGAAAGCTATATTAGTGTTACTTGTGAATTTGAATAACTTACAGTTATAAGTGAAGAATAAATTTTTAAAATTACTTTCATAGCACTGCTTCAGAGAAATATGCTATTATGGTTATATGTAGTCCTAATTTTTTCATACATTCATACATCAAGCACACTTGCGTATGCAACGAACAGTCTTAACACGGATCTTACCAATGATATTTTCTCTCTCCTTTCCGCATGCTTTCGTGATATAATGGTAGCACACTCGGCGCGTATTCGAGAGGTCCTGGTTCGAGTTCCTGTCAGGCATTGCTCATTTTTGACATCTCCTGCTTCAAAATAGCCTAATGACTCCATAAGTGTCCCCCGAACTGAAAGATAGTGGAAGATTAGATCCTTTAAAAGGGGCAGTATATAAGGTTTTTCAAGCAGCACGTAATGCTAGTCTGCCTCTTTTCCGCATGCTTTCGTGGTGTAATGGTAGGACATTTAGCGCATATTCGTGAGGTCCTGGTTTGAGTCCCAGAGAAGGTATTGCACATTTTACACATCTCCTGCTTCAAATTGCCCAATGACTCTACATGTTTTACACGTATATGCACGAATATCAAGAAAATATTTTGGACTTTGGTCTTTAATACAATACAGGACGAGAAAAAAAGAGCTGAAATCCGATTCATTCTTATTATAAATAATACATCTACTATTCTAATAAAAAAATATTTGTTCTGCAAGGTAGGTTTAAGGCTTTACTTATCTACAATTCATGCACGCAATAACTAATGAATAAAAAACTGTTCCTGTCATTTCATCAGCATTACGAAACTGCTTTCAAGTCATTAGAAAAAGCTGAAATATTCTAGAATTTGCTATTCTATTGACAAATTAATAGAAGTCTCAGGAAAATGAAAGTTTGAGAAAAATATCTGCTAAAAATCATAATAAACACAACATTTTTAGTCCAAAGAGGCAATTTGCCCAGATGACCTATTAATTTCGTTTTGACATTTTGCTTTCATTCCGTAAAAGCGTTGTTTCACTTTTCAAATTGCCAAATATTATCGCCATGCATTATATTTAAAGAAATTAAATAATGAAGAATCTGCATAAATGTATGTATATTTCTGGCATTGTGGTAAAACAACGCTATCAAATTTTGAATATTGAACATTTCCACCAGCATATGGGCAATCGGAAGCCCAAATTTGAAATAAAGTTTGTAGAGACATTAGGTTTATTTCGAAGCAGGAGACATGAAAAATGAGCAACGCCTTCGCCGGGAATCGAACCACGGACCTCTCGGTTACGCGTCGAGCATGCAGACCACTACACCACGAAGGCATGCGAAGAAGGCGGGAGAAATACCTTATATACTCCCCTTTTAAAGGGCGACTGGGGTTTTGGGGACCCAATCGCCAAATCGCGGTGGTGGAGAATCATCATCCACCACTCTTTTTAGTTCGGGGGCCAGCGTAGAGACTTTAGGTTTATTTCGAAGCAGGAGACGTGAAAAATGAGCAACGCCTTCTCCGGAATCGAACCACGGACCTCTCGGTTACGCGTCGAGCATGCAGACCACTACACCACGAAGGCATGCGAAGAAGGCGGAAGAAATACCTTATAAGTTTGGGATTTGATTTATTATCGATTTCATATTTTGTAAAACATTAACGAATTTTTGATTAACAAACTCAAGGATTTCAAAGTGAGCAATGGCAACATTGTACAGAAAAAGCATTTTTATCTCCAGCACGTGAGACAGTGTATCGGAAATTCTAAAGATTTTCTCACTTTAAAATTACATTGCGATATTAGTCTTGAACTGAATTTTATGGTTTAAGTGCGAAGAACATGATATTTAAAACTAAATAAAGGTAACACACAAAATGTTGAAAAAAAACCCCATGCACGTAATTTAAAATCTGAAATCTTTCACATTTCTGCTTTTTTTTTTACTTTTCTTTTTATTTTATAAGCCAATAAAATTTATGTTGCATAATGTAGCTAGATTCATTGAACTCTGTACTTGCAAATGTAATCATTAAGGAGGCCGGGGACTGAGGGAGATGGAATTATTCCACTTCAAACCGATTTGTTAAAATGATGGATACATATTTAAGCAAGCCCAGGAACGCCGCCAGACTGTGTACTTGTCAGGGGAGCTACTGCGATAACAAAGGGCCCGGGTTCGTATCCTGGATAAGGCAAGGATGATTCTAAATGTATAGTATGTTTGCGGCATAGGGGCACTCTAAATACAGGGCGAGCCGAAAGTTCTCTCGATAAGTTGGTGGTAGGGGAAGAGAGATGGTAGACCTTGGACTCGTTCCCCGGGGGGAGCGTTCCATCGAAATTGGGGCGGAAGTGGCTCGTACTGCCACCTGTACGGTGCTCAAGGCAGCGAAGTCTTACTCCTTACCAAGATTAATTTCGTGCGCTTGTTCTGATGTTACTCTCAGACAAGTGAGATAAGTCACAACGAAACAGCAAGAATAGTAACTATTGAAATTTAAATCAGTTTGTTGACAGGATGTTTATATTTAATATATTGCTCAGTTTGTTTCCGGAAAAAAAATTCAGTTTCTTACAGGAAGAAAATTTCATGTATTGCTACCTCAGTCAAAGTCATAAACATTCAAAGCAATGTCATTAGATAATTAATAAAAAAAGTAATATGACCTTTTATAAAATCAGTTTATGATTCAGTACTTACAGTTAGATGAAAGTAATAATAATGTTTGATTAATCGTTATTTTTAAAATACCAGTTTTTCAGAGGATCCTTGGGAAATAAGCAATATTGTAAATAAAAAATTAATTTAGCTCATGTACTTCCAACTGGCAAACTAAATAAAGCACTGGCAGCTTGACAAAATATACGTTTATAACCACAATAATTCTTGATCGCATGTGATATGTTTATGTGTAACACACAGTTACACTTTACAGAGAGAATGAACGAACTAGGTAGAGACAAAATGATGCAAAAAGAGCTGGAAAAGACCCTCTCACAAAATAGACTTACACAAAAAGAACGCGACAGCAGTAAAAACCAGGAGGGTTGAGACAAATGAGGTAACCAAAAGAAGTGAAAGGAAGATGGTAAGAAAAAGGAGAAGTACGGAAAGAAAAAGCTCTTTTCTAATTAGTTGTACTAGGAACAGCTCTCTGGAGAATCTTTTTAGGAGAATGGACAGGGTTCTTTTGAATTCGCTTATCAGGTCGTTTGGAACAAAAGTTAAATGAAAAACGCATCTGGATCTTTAATGCATCGACCGTACTCAAGTATTCGAGTCAACACAAAAGACCGCAGGCAAAGGAGGTAACGGTCTTTCAGTGTGTGGCATTTTTGCACATATTCACTTTAGATCTGTCTTCACAGTGAGTCCCCCCCGCTCCCAAAAGAAGGATGCCACTTGAAAAGACTCAGTAAGAATGATTGAAGACCCATACAAATTTTTATGAAAATAATCCATTAGGGTCTTTTCCTTCTATCCAATTTTACCGAGACACATATTCAATTTTGTGGTGATAAAATATGCATTTTTTCGCTTACCCGTTTCGGCTATAGTTCCTTTCTTCTAGCCGTAAACTTTTGATAACCCAGATAGATATAAAGTCTAACTACGTATTTCTAAATCCAGGTTTCTGTTTTTATTATGCGGATATTCGGAGAGTATTTTTCATTCCAGAAAATCTTTTTGAGACCTTTCATATTAGGAATGCGATTGATTCTTCAGATGAATAATGGAAATTGAATAAAGAACTCTGTGTATTTTTTCGAAGTCAATTTTATTCGAGAACAGTGCATTTGTTGCAAAGAAATAATAAGGGTGAAGAAAGAGACTTAAAAGCATTGATTAATATTTTTCAACTAGCAGAGCTAAAATATACTTGTATGATTAACTTAGGATTTCTAAGACATAAAGATAGAGAAGATGGGAGGAAAAAAGAGTAAAAACTCTTCTAAAATATATTTAAATGTTCATGAGGAAAAATGAGTAATTTTTATTTTTACAAATCATTTTATATCCTCACGTGTATCAAAGAAGTAAAACATCTATCACAGACGTGATGAAACTGAATCACATTAATAATAACTTGTGGGCTGCGGGCAAAGCAAATTGTATGAGTTCTATGTATACCTGAAACGAAAGTGCATGAAATCAGTTCATTCTTCCCAAGCAACAACAAATTCATAAATATTTTTTTTGTTATCAAACCATGAAATAAAAACTTTGTACACTTCAGGGTAGTACGTATACATATGATGTTATGATTTAAATATGATGTAATATAACAACTTTTTCTCAATATCAATAAAAGAAATTAACGTGGCAATAACGCATCGTGTCAGTTATCTTAATCTGTAACGAAAAAACTGTCAAGAGCAGATGTTTATTTAAAATGTTGACATTACAGAAACATTTTCGACATACAATGACGTCACATGAAATCGCGTACTTTTATCAGCGTCAGAACATGAACTTATATAATAATAATAATAATGTATTTAATGCTTGGCAATGCTAGTTTTATTTCATATTTTCTAAAACAAGCAAATTTGTTATTAACAAACTTTTGGAAGCGAACAGTGGCAACATTTCTCGACATAAAGCATAATTATCTCCAGTACGCGAGACTGTTGCCACTCGGACAAATGAGTGCGAAAATTAGCGTTTGTAGAGTTATTAAATCATATTTCGGCTGATTAAAGTCGTACGCAGATGAGAATGTTCAAAATGGCTTCCCACGGATTTTAAATCAACGCGCCATTTCGGAGGGGATTATGCCACAAACAAACAGACGCGCACAGATTTTAATAGAAAATTTTCCAAAAAAATTCAATTTAAAAATGAATTAAAGATATAAGATATTTCTATCGCCTTCTTACCATGCCTTCATGATGTAGTGGTCAGCACAATCGGCACGTATTCCAGAAGCCGGGGTTAGAGTCCCGGCGAGAGCATTGCTTATTTCAAGTCTGTCCAGCATCAACAACTACTAATGTCTCTACAGTGGCGCCCGAGCTAAACGAGAGGTGGTGCATGACGTTTCCCCACCACCAGGATTCGAGGTTGAATCTCCTACTCCCCAGTAAAGTCCTTTTTCGCTCGGTGCATATTCGAGACGTCCGTGATTTGAGTCTCGGCGAGGGCATTGCTCATTTTTCCTCTCCCCAAAAAAATGCCTAATGTCTCTACAAAGATAGATGTTTATTCTTTGTAATATTTAATTGAAGCTTTAAGATTATGTAATAAATATAAGATATAAATGGAGCAGTTTATATTTTATTTAGAAACATTTTTAATCCATTTGTATCTGTGTATTGTATATTTTATAAAGATTATTAAATTGGAGATTATTGAATTAAAAAGTGTTATCAATAGAACTAAATTAGCCATAATAAAATGACAACTAATCTAAGATATTTCTAATAAAATAAAGTGCCTAAGTGCTGAATATTTTCTGATGTTTCTAGTAATTAATTGTATTAGAAACAAAAAGAAAAGCTTTGATTGACTAGTGTAATACAGCATCTATGTAATGTATAAAAAGAATATTTTCGTGTCATAATAAGTTTTAGTAAAATAAAAAATGCAAAGGTGTCTTACAACGCATATAAATGCAATGAATTACTGCTATTTCTACAAAACAAGTTAAAAATCAGATTACCCCGCTCCAATGAAAATTAAAGTTCAGTAGTTTTTAAGAATTTGAATAAAACAATGATTGTATCAGGAATTTTAAAATGGCTTAATAAGATTTTATCTGAGAAATAATTTTCATTGAAAAATTAGATCAAAGGAAAACTTCCTTCCAGATAATGTAATGTGCAATATATTTACCGTGGAATGTAATAAATTTTGCGGCAAGTGATAGCAAATAAAATATATCATAATATTTATTACGATGCCAGTCGGTTAAAAGCACAGTACGGGCTCATAGATTTGCTTAATGAGAAGGGTTGGTGAAATAGAATATGAAATACAAATTGTCAATTAATTATTAAAAACAATTTAGCTTTCTACTGCGCACTCCATTAGAACGTGAATAATGTTCGTTTTACCTTCTGTTTTTGTGCAGTGCGGTTAACTACGAGCGCACATTCCAAAGTAAAAAAAAAGTGTTTTGGTCTTCCCTCTTTAAAAAATCTGATACTTCCCTCTTCATAAGCGTAAAGAGTTATTTTAAATGTTGTGAATTTGCAGAAATTGGAAAACCGCATTCATCTCAATATAATAAATACATCAGATTCTGAATTTTAGATTTACTTTATTAAAGTTCACTGGGGCTATCAGCTGAAAGGTAGAAACGATTTGGTAAATGCCATTTTTTTTTCTTAGGGGAGAGATAGTAATTTTTGTGTTATATATGTAGAACACCTTCCCTTCATTCGGCCTGTTTGCCAGGATATTTGCCTGAGTATAACTATAGTTCAACCGTCTCAAACGCAACCCTCGCTGGCATTCTGCCAAAACATATAGATTCGACCAAACAGCGCGTTATTACTTACTGCGATGTGAAAGCTCAGGTGAAAACCTTCTTTTCTCCGGAAAAAGATGAGCTGGAAGAAAAAAAAGTACCAAACTTTCCACCCTATTTTGAGAATAATTCGGTCAGAACGGCGCATGCGTATTTGTGCTCATGTCGCGGATGAGGCGGTCAAACTATACCAGTGATCCATTTGAATACTAGTATTTAATGCATAATATAAATACAATCTATAGCCATCCTCTGGAGGAAAAAATTAATAATGATTCCGGAACAGGACAACCTTAAAACTGAATTTCATTTTTCGATTACTATATTACGTTTTTAGTTCTTTAAGGTTTCACATTTATAGTAAATGCAAACAGCTCGTACAGCAAAATGAAAATTAATGTTCCTGGAATAATAGTAAGTATATTAGGTATCAAGAGGCTGAAAAATTACTGTAGAACATAAGGTCGTAAACCACGTTTAGTGGTAGAAAATCTCAAGAACAGTTATGAAGGGCGTTACGTCGAATAGAAGAAAAGGGGTTATTAATAAGCAGAAAAAAAAATTCTAGTAAAAGTAGCACGATGACACACAACAGGACCTCAATCGAAAATATTTACAGTATTGTTCTTAATATATTTTCAAAAATTATTTATGATTCAGAGAACTGTTGAAATGCGATGCATCGCAAATCCCACTTTTAAGTGAAATATGTTTTTCTAGTTATTATTAACCCTTTTTCTGTCATTCGACGTCACACCCTTCATAACTGTTCTTGAGATTTTCTACCACTAAACGTGGTATAAGATCCCACGTTCTACAGCAATTTTTCAGCCTCTTGATACCTAATATCATCCCTCTGAATTTGTAAGTTGAATTCTGAAACATCCTGTATAACAGCGATCGGAAATAAAATCCTGTCAGCATGAGCAATGAATATGGAAACCGAAGCTACATGTTATGTAGTGGTTGCATTTGATGTGAAAGAAGCAACACAAACACGTATTATATTTATGAAATTCTGGTATTAAATGTGTAGCTTTATTTGTTCAACTAATATAAATCCTATTTCGAAGGAAAGGCACAGTAGGATTCTTTTTCTAGATGCTAACTTGAATGAAATAGTCAGTAAAATTCATAACTAATATTTTGGTGTCTAAAATTTTATTTTTACGAAAATAGGAACCGCTTCCCCATAATAACTCACAGAAATAAAAGTAGTACTACTGAGGAAATTAATTTAACCTAACGAACAAACATTGACCATGTAAAATCGTTTCCGTTGCCAGTTTGTTTTGGGCAATAGCAGTAACTAATAACAAACTTAAAATGTGGTAAAATCTTGAAATCATTCTGAATCCAGTGATGAGTGCATATGATTCAGAAAAAGGTTGAATGGAATACAGTTTTGTAAATTGTTAAGTTCCTGCTTTAGGAAACAGTTTAACTGTAATTTTCTTAGAATATAAAATTTGCAATAGCAGTTTTGAGTAGTTTTTCTAAAAATTTCTTACTCAACTGGTACTTCTTTTAAATGATGTTCTATCATTTGGAACCTGCAATGTATTTAAATGAATTTCTTCTTAGCAATTGTCGTATTAGTCATTGTCATATTAGTCTTATAGTCATTGTCGTATCAGTCATTGTCATATTAGTCTTATAGTCATCGTCGTATTAGTCATTGTCATATTAGTCTTATAGTCATTGTCGTAAGATTTAGTATGGACAATTATCTAACCTAATTTCAAACTGGAAAATTCTTACCTTCAAATCTCTAATTCTAATTTTGGATATTTACTTTGGATATTTACGTAACATTCTGTACATTGAGTTGCTGGTTCCAAAAGATGGGATACATTGAATGAAAATGTTTACGAATTTCTTATAACCCTTGTAGTTGTTTGTTGTTTATTTTAGAATCGCTTGGATTGTTTATTATTAGAAAAGATAAATATAAACATATAGGTATCTCAAATGACGAAAACACAGAAAGGCTAGAAATAGCATATTATTTTAAATGCCAAGAATGCATTTAAGTTTAGTTGGTGAAAACGAAATTAGTTGATTAAAGAAGAAAACTGAATTAAGAATAAAGAAGATTATATTAAAATAATCGACGAGATGTCGCCAAGCTGACAACGGTTTTGGCAACTTATTTTGTCTAAGGCAGGAGAGAGGGCATTTGCCTTAGTTGCTTACTTATTGTTTTTTGCCAGTTGTCACTTCAGCGTGAACTGAGAATTATCCGTTAGATTTCTCTTTGGATGCGCTTTGCATTGCATTGTGTTTAACATTCTTAGTAGTTTGAAGTGTAACTACTAATTGCATTCTATGATACTATGAACACCTGTACGAGTATTTCTGTGGACAGTTTCCAGAACTTTGATGAAAGATTTAATTAATTATTTTGATAAAATTAATTTTATTAACCTATAACGGGACCTGTGTGCACTCAATCTATTAGATATCCATAAGCGCACAACATTATTGTACATAGAAAAGGAAGTTCTATATACGAAAGAAAAGAAATACCTTAATATACACGTAAATAGGAATGATACCTCATTTATCATTTCTTCGATAATGCTATTAGTTAACTAGCTGTCTACTTTTCGAATGCGAACTTTAATTAATTAACTCCTAGGTTGCAATCGCAATATTTCTGTAACAAGAGATTCTTTTAAATGCAAAAGGCTGCAGTTGGTTGAGTTCTGCATGTTACTGAAAACTGATGGAACTTAAGTCCCCTTCGCTCAATAAGCGTGAATTGTATTTAAATGTGTAATTAGTTATAGGAGATACCAACTGTGAAAATAATTAAATGAATTATGAATTATTAAATGATTAAGGAGAAGGAAATTTAGAGAATTATGAATGTGTCAAAGAAACTTATGGAGGAAATATTTATTTGAGATCTAAACATATTTTATGACAGCATTTCTTATCTTTGTCTCACTTGTTTTATATTATTTTTTAAAATATTTTATCATACAAGAATTTCTTCGTATAGAAGCTACTATCATCTGTCCATTCACATCTGTTGAACGAATGACAGTAAAAGGCTTAACATACGTGGGCGAAAGAGGCAATAAACATCGAATGAAAATGCCCAAAAAACGAAATTTAGATTTTACAAAGTCACATTTTTCACATCTTATTACTTCCTTTTGACATTTTATTTCTCTCGATTTCTTCCTTGAATATAACTCTTCTTTTTCAACACCAAAGCGCTTCTGTAACTTTTGGCTGATAAACGGAAAAAAAAAACCTATTTCTGATATTGGCAAAGGCCCAAAGGATTCCAATAATTTTTATATTGCTCCATCTGAGGTATTATGATATGAACTTCTATCCTGTTTCAATCGATGTTAAGAAATTGAGAATTTAAAAAAAGAAATTGTAGTCGCCATTTTTATGCAGTTTACCAAACCTTAAGATATTTGGATTTCGTATCATGTCTCTTAGTTTGCACAGGGAGTGAATTGAAGGTTTCAAGACTTTAAAAACTCAAGCCTTCCACTTTTTTCCCAAACTTATTTCTAATCTCTCAGAATCAACATTCTTTTGTTTCATTTTTATCGTTGCTTAATTTTCATTCTACCTAATGATTGCCAACTATAACTTTCAAATATGTAATGAATAACCACAACTGGATTTTTTTAAGTAATATGCTGCTTTGTGTACTGTTTTCAATAAAAGGTGAAGCGAAAGTGGGCAGGTTCTGCTGTAGGGCTTTACAAGAGACACCGTACAGAAATTCAAACTAAATACACATGTTCCTTTGTTGCCGTTTTTCATGCTCAGACCAAATAACTATTATAGTTGATTTATTGCTATTCTTCTACTAATTGCTTTGCATGGCTACTTTTGTTCTAATGCTATATTTTCCTTCGTCCAACTGCGAAAATGTACTTAGTAGTTATATATTTTTATGTCAATTGTTGAGCATTAGCCACCTCTTTTTCTAAATTTTCATTTTTCTTTTACACCTTTTCAACTGATTCGTTATTGTTGTTGTCGTCTCCATTATCACATGGAAAAATCGTTGCCACAGCCTAGTTCGAAGAGAGGTTGGACTTCCATTTTCCAACCCCAGTTTTCAGGAAGAGCACCCCGAGGGGGATGTTGTCCCATCCCTCTCCTCTCCCACCAATCCACACGAGAGGACGTTCTGCTCGCCGCATATTTAAATTGCTGCCATGCCGCACCTACACTATACCTTTACAAACATCCAAGTCTTCTAAGGGATTCGAACCCGGGCCCTTCGGTACCATAATAAGCTCCCTTAACCACTATACCATCTAGGCAACTTTTCCCTGGTTTAAGTTATTGAATTAGTTTAAAATTTGCCTGCCTTATATTAGATAGAGGTTTCTAATATAAGAAACTGCCCTGTGTTTGTTAATTCGAATAATTGATACGACGAAAGGTTTGTCAATACCGTTGCCTAAAATGTATTTTAGAAGAAGCGATTTGCCAGCAAAGTCATGTAAAATGATTTCCTGTATTTAAAAAAGCATAAAAAACACCTATAGTGAACTTTGCGTGATATACAAGGTGTATCAGTACAGCAGTGACAAACTTTCAGGAGAGAGAGAGTACACCTAAACGATGGGAAATCGCATAGCAATGCATGATCGTAAATGCTTTGCCTGCCGCGATAGTGACGATACAAAACTCAAGAAAGAAAGGACACGAATGGGATGAACGTGTTTATTATTCGGAGTACAGCAAAAACAAAGAGAAAGCAACATAAAGAGACAACGATTGTCACCAAAGAAGATGTTCGAAATTACAACTCGGACCTTGATGCAGAAACCGTGTGCCATGCATCTTCCACCCGATATTCCATTCTTGATGCAGATCTTCTATGCGCCGGAGGAGTGAGGCCTGCATCACGAACCGGGGTCTTAATTGCGAACAATTTCTTTAATGACGATGGTTGATTGTTTTTGTTCTTATTTGTTGGTTTCTGCTGTACTAAACATAATAAATAAAGTATTGTCTCATTGTCTATGTCCTTCTTTTTTTACGTTTTGTGTCGTCACTATCGCGCCAGGAAAGCATTTCCGGCCATGCATTGCTTTGTGACTTCCCATCGTCTAGGTGTATTAAAGTTTGTCACCGCTGTACTGCTACACCCTGAATAGTATATAACCCATAAATTATGAAAGCGCAGGTACTTCTTTTATTAAATGTAGTTTTTTTTTAAAATTAATTGTTTAAATGTAAAGTATTGCCGAATACACTCTGTTTCAAGGTTTTTGTTTTCGGTTAGGACAGGATTGTCTGTCTGTCTTTCTTTAGGACTAACCATCCGAAAAATGAAATAAACATACTCATGTAGTAAGAAATTAAAACAAGACAATCAAAAACAGAATCCCATACTATGCACCAACGATGAAAGTACGAAACTGCTTCATATCTTAATTAAGTTTTAACTGTAATCATAAAAATTGTTTCCTATTCCAGATTCTCAAACTATGCCTGTCACATGAACTTACACCTTTTGTTATCGTTTATCTTTCGCGTGACTTTATTGGTTTACCAACTCTAGACCTCTTACAAAAGTTGTCATTTCTAAGAATCAGATTACCTATTCATATGTTTCGTAACATAACAATGTAGAGGGCGATGTTATACCTCAAAATGTAATTGAGTTCGAAAGAAAATTATCCCGGTGTCATTTTCCCTTAAAATATACATTCCATTAATTACGCCTTTGTGAAACAAGGATGTAAGAAAACTCTTCTCTAAGCGGTCCAATTAAGAGCAGATTGCAGAGATTTTCAGCTAATTTTCTACAGCTGAAAAATGGTAACATATTGTTAAAAATGCAGTAAATCTCACAAGCGATTTAGGAGAAGTATGCCTTTATACCTGCAAACAGGACTTAATAACTTTCCGCCAAATTTCATATTGCAGAATGGACCAATTTTGATGTAAGATGTATTTACTTATTCAAGAGATCACTTTTTATACAGCATTACTAGTGTGTGTGTGTAGTATGTATGAAAAGTGGTTTCACCTTCAATGATCATGTTATAAATTTTCCGTTAGTGTAAGAAGTTAAAAATAAATAAAATAAAATTGTAGG
>KK122389.1:313932-358857 GCA_000611955.2 Stegodyphus mimosarum
CTTGGCCTGCGTGTTCCCCGGATATGTCGCCAATTGAACATGTGTGGGATGTCATTGGTCGGCGTCTTGCTCGTGATCCTCGTCCTGTTGCGTCTGCAGACGAACTTTGGGTACGCGTACAAACGATATGGAATGCTCTTCCTCAGTCAGACATTCAAACTTTGTTTGACTCCATGCCAAGTCGTGTAGCAGCACTTATTGCGGCGCGTGGTGGCCACACAAAATACTGATTCTGATCTCTTGTTCTTGTTTGTTTGCTTTGAACAATTAATCATTTATTTGTACCACTACCACTCAATTGTGTATTAAATTGCATTCAATTATGACGATTCCTTCTTGGTGTTGCAATTTTCACAAACGTGAGTGTATATGGGATTTCCTAGCACTTAAAAGTGAATGAAGCTACATTTTGAGTTTTTGAAAGTTGTAAGAATCAGTTGTGGCTTTTTGCCAAGAGCAGAGTAGAAGGAGAAAGAATAAGCCGCGTGGCCATGAGACATCACGCAAGCTTGCCATTAGTTACTATCCGCCTTTAAGGCCGGAGGTTTTAGTCCTCTTGAAAGCTAAAAACGTATTGTAGCTTTCCGTAGTTTGTGTACTAGAGACGTAGTAATTTAAAAGGCTAATCTTAGTGTTATTCATCCGTGTAAAGTATTAAAAGTTAGCTCTGATTTGAATTTTAGTTAGCTAGTAGTATTATATTTTTACATTCAGATAACAAGTGGTTAGTCTTTGTATCCTGAAGTGCGGAAGCGACTGTGAAATCGTGAAAAAATAAAGGGTAATTTTAACCCTTCTCATCTTGTCGTCTTTATAGGACATAATTTTCAGGCAAACTCACTGTCCAGTCAGGACACGTCATAAAAAGAAATACCAGTCCTGATAAAGTGTTGATCTGATCAGCAGAATAAATGCCCATTGGATATTACATTTTTAATCTTTCGAATTCCTTTGAGAGATGATTCCAAAGATATCGCATTCGAGAGGGCAAACCAGCAACCTGCAAACTGGCATAAAAAAATATAAAATATGCAAGTCCTAAAGCAATGCGAATTCAACAATGCTACTTAAAATTAACATCATATGGTTTTGAGTTCACGATTTAACTAGAATTGATTTAACTTTTATGACAAAATTATAGTAGTTTTATAAAGAAAATATTCCTATACAATATCATGTAGATTTTGCCCTATAATTTTCAGTGGTATTCAAATTATAAGTAATGTTAAAAATATTTAATATTGTAATTTGATTGCATCTTCAGATTAATATTGTTTATATAGTTACATTTATCATTAATTGCTATAGTTTGTACTTTTCTTTCAAATTTAAGAGCGTACCTTTTCCAAATTACTGAAATTTTCTAATAGTCTTATAAAGAAATGTTTTTTGATATAAGTTTTATTTGAAAATATATTATAATAGTTGAATTTTATCCACATTTGCAAGATTTTCACATTTAATTTAAATTTGAAATCAACAGAAACTCCATTTTCAGAAAAGTCGTTCAATAACTTCAGATTTCACACGTTAAAAATTAATGACAAATAAGCTAAATAAATGTTTTAAAAAAATGTTTCGCTTGTATTATTGTGAGATCTAACCTTCTTTGCTATCATACAGTTAGTTTGGGATCTTACTAGCAAACACGGCGATTCCTCGCACAGGCCTGCACAATAACAGCTCAGAAGAAAGGTAAAACCATCCCTTTATTATTTCTCACAATAACAGCGATTACTTGCGGTGGGAACTTGATAATAATTTAACAAAAATTTTAAATGGCAAAGAGTAGTTCTAGACTAATTACGACTTGCAGGCTCAGCAACGTATATCGACAAATAGATTTTAACTAGACGGCGATAAGATGTATCAGCCACTCAGAATGACAGCAGAAATGACGAAATAGTAACGTGCGTTATGCTTGTAAAATCACACTCTGACTAACTTTCTCTTTCCACCCGTTTAAATAATCTTCTTCGCGTTAACTTAATTTCCATCCTGGCGAGAAAATGAGAGGGGAAATGGAGGATTTCAGAAAAGATAATAAAAATTAGAATATTTGGTTATTCAAACTAAGGGAGACCCTAATATATACGTCTCAATAATACAGTGGGCATCCAATAATTCACTAATCCTATTATAACTAACTTGTTTTCAATTGTTTCGAGGTAAGCCAAATGTCGCAGAAAAGTGAGTCAACGGTTACATGCGGTCCGCGGGCTGCGAGTTTGATATGTCTGCTATATGCTAATGAACCAAAGAAGTCTAAACTGTAAATTTAGCAAACTACTCTATTCAGACTTATCGCATTGAAATATTAAGCACATTTTTATTTTGTCAAATGAACCCAAAAGGCATCGAGGGGATTTATTATGTGGAGAATGAGATTGGGATCAACTAAATACATGCCATAAACTTACTCAGTCAGAAGTAGGTATGCTCAAGAGCGTAATAAATGGCAGTATGCAACCTGCTTTAATGGCACTGCCAATAAATAAATCCTCTCACAAATTTAGAAACGTAAAAAGGTACTGAAAGCTAAATTCTCGATTAAATCTTTAGAAGAAATAACACAAATGCAACCGGAAATATACTCTGATAAAGAGCAACAAAACAGTGAGGTAATATCTAGGGGTAGATTAGTCATAATCAATGTCACTAACCTTTTCCAAATTTTACATCCCCAAGGAATTCAGCAAAACCATATTGCGTGCAGCAATTCGATAGGAAGGATAAAATTTCCAAGCAAGTAAAGCGAGTAAAATAATACACAAAGGTAGCAAATACGTGGGATAAAATCACTAAATACTTTGACAAAAGGTTTGTTGTGTAGTGTCCACAGATCAATGAGTAAAGAAGAAAAAACTTCCAGGCAGGCGAATTGGCTTCGAAATTCTCCATTCAAACTCTACTTCGCAATTGACTTTTAGCTAGATATGGGATTGGGTCAAATTTCGCGCTTCTTGCAATTTTTTTCTATCATTCTCCTCCTATTGCTCCTGTACGTGAGCGGCCTTCGAATGCCTGGGTTTTATCACGTTTTCGTATAGAAGTTTTCCTCAACAACTTTAGAGAAGCTTATTTTTATTTTCATGTCCATGATCGGGAAGCACTTTCGCGGTAAGTAAGAAGGAAAATAAGTAAGAAGGAAAACATTTTGCTTCCATTGAAAAACAACAGATAGAACGTCAAGTGATGAAATGTTTCTCCTACTCTCACAGCAAATTTATTGAAATAACCTTTGTTGCATTTGAGTTATGCAAATTCGGATATGATATATTTTAGATGATATGAATGCATTTGGGTTGCGTGTATAATGATCTACTTTTACAGGGGACTAAAGGCCGGAATTATATCGGCAGGCAATAGATCGGAAATGATAACTACTAGACTAGGCAAAAAAATCATTCTTCCTCTTTTCCGTTAGGAAAAAAACGTGCAGTGATTTCTTCAAATTCCAAGATAGAGCATATCCTAGAAAACTTCCTAATCTCAAAAACGTCTTGGAGAAACTTAGAAAATTAGCCATGTGTAAGATAAATCACACATATGTGGTTAACTACGTGAGTTACCAAAACCCGGCAGACTTTTATCAATCAATTTTTATATTTGACAAACATGCCCGCCTGTTTTTAAGCAATTCGCAAGAGCAACTGCCGTTCGCACGAGATGTGAAAATAGTGAACCAAAATCATGTTGAACAGTTAAAATCCAGAGCTTCCTTGAATTACAGTCGTATATGCCATCAAACGAAAAGGCAGATTTAAGTCGCAGTTAAGTTGACTTGGCTTCACGAATAAATGGGTAATCCAGCATCGAGCGATTAAACCTCTTTATCATTGCTGTCGGGCTTTGAGTAGAGATGAGTTATCTATGTATTCTCAATGCGTGAAATTGTATTAAATCGTTTATGCATGGCATAGCTGAAATTTGTACACTATTGCTGGAAAATTAAAAGCAGCCTTACAAAACGAAGAATTCTTTTCTTTACATGAACATCGATGAGAGTTAATTCGGCCAAGTTTTCTACAAATGTAATAAGAGCGATTTCGATTTCTGTGTGTAGTAATACCGTATTTTCCGTAAGCTCTATAGCTGACCATATGAAGTTATTAATTTCAATATATTAAAGAACTTGACGTATAAAAGTGTGCAGCGTTTTCTATTTCACTTATTAAAGCCTAACTAACATTTTGTTACTTGGGCATCTTGCTATTATGGGATCATATAAAACTCAGATTTTGTGTTTAGAGAAACCTCTACTCCTTATTAAGAACTTGTCTGCGAGAAAATTCCATTTTATTAATATTTGAATATACCATGGAGAAAAAAAAAGTCTTCAACCGCCTTTTTCCAATTCTTTGTCTGCACAGTACCGTCTCTAATTACGTTCAGAGTCTTGGGAAGTGAAATAAATATATGCTTATCATTAGAAAAACCTCAGGTTTTGAAACTCGTCTCCGACGTTTATTAAACTAAGACTGGCAAAGAGTGATACTAAGTCTGTTTACAGATACTCAGTACTAAGTACCAGTAAACAGAATACCCTACTGCTATCTATAAAAGCTTTTCCTAGTTCATTTCGTAGTGTATTATGGTGATTCACGTAGTGTATTCTGGTGATTCAGGTACTTCGTTTCTTAATAAAAGGGGTTAACAGAAATTTTTCTACAATTTATAATTTATTATGTATGAAAGACGGTTTTCAGAGTTATTTGTCCGCACTGGATTTCAGAGGGGCAGAATTTTCTTATCTTCCCTTCTTTTATCTTAAATAGCAGGCACTAGAATTTTTAGGCTTCAATCATTACTAAGGCCAGAAGCTGTGGTTCTTTTAGTGTGGAGGACTAACTGGAGACTACCATTGCCTACTGTATAGTGACAGATAATTTACATCCATGTAGTCACCGGGATTCGAAACCGGGCCCTTCAGTACGCTAAAGAGAAAATTACGAGGAATTGCACTATATTCATGGTGTTCCTTATTAAGTAGCATGACGTAATGAAGGTGTATTTATAAATGAACGTGAATATAAATTTACGCATATCAATATATGCTACATTAAGTATCGCTTTTAAGTATTTAAATTCCTTTCTCAATTTATGTAAAAATAATTATAACGAATCTCTGAGCAAATTTGTCAAGATATCCTTTCGTATCCTCCACCTAATTATGGAGATAGCAGTTCTTAGAAATAAGCAATGGCAAAAAGGAAAATGTCGAAAAAAGGATTCTAAAAATACAGTAAAGAAAGATCTACAAAAAAGATCATTATCGGGAAAAAGGGCAATTACTTGGCAACAAAATATTGCGAGTAAATTAAACAATTGTAACCGGACAGCAGGAAACAGGAACAACTAAACTTCGTTCAGAATGATAAACTACTATCTTGACTGAAGACACGCCTACATTTCTCTCGGATCGAATCAAAATCCATCAGCGCTTTGTCATTTAAAATGGACTTTGATATACACTGGTTACCATAAATTAAGGAAAAATCACAAAAATCACGATTACTGAAAAAATTACATGTAGAATTTTATGAAACTTACCCACAATATACAACACATAGTAAGGTATCAAATAACATAAAAAGAAATTACCAGACAATGCTGGTAGTATAGAAATTAGAACATGTATAAAATGAACAAATCGAAGGTGTCAGTTTGCTATAGCTAAAGTACCTTCAATATGGAATATGATCGCCTTTAGAAGCAATACAGTACATAGAGCCATGTATGATGCTTTCCGTTATGCAGTCTATCAGTTCCATAGGAAGAGAAAGCCATTGCTCTTGCAAAGCAGTAGCAAGCGCAGCAAGCGTCTGAAGGAGCTGATTGAGAGCAGTTAGACGTCTCTCTAAAGCATCCCAAACCTGCTCGACAGGATTCAAATCCGGGGATCGAGCTGGCCACTCCATGCACATAATTGTTTCCTGTTGAAGATAATCGAACGAAATCGAAAAAGAATTAAAAAAAACACTAAATATAGAAAAAACCTTAAAGAAATTTAGAAAAATGTAAAATGTAGACTACGTATAAATATTATAGGTATGTTAAAAGTAAATAACAAATCAAATAATAAAAACAGTAATAATACATAGATAAATGAAATAAAATATTATTAATACTCCAAAAATATCAAACTTATCTATTTATAAAGGAGCTAATTGAAGAGGATATAATATAAGATATATATAGAGGAGTGTGTGTTGTTATAGTTAAGAAGATATGAATAGAGGGGTATGTTATGAATAATATTAAGCCTTATTATTAATTCGAAAAAGAGGAGTTATTTAAATTCAAAGAGGAGAGAACATTAAAGAAATGGCGCTAGGAATAAAGAAATATAGGAAAGTTATTAATAATCATCCAAAGTTAAATTGTGACTAATACAGCATTAGAACCGAATTAGTGCATTATAAAAGAAGTAAATGTAATAACATTGGCAATATTTTTATCTGCCGGGATTGCCTAATAACTGATATACTACACTTGATATAGGTATAAAAATTATGTTAAAATATGTAAAAAAGTAGTAAGATTTGTTACATTAGGTTTGTTACATTAACAGTCATGTGACAAGGAAAGCAAATTTACTGTTAACATAGACAAAATAGGAATTAAATGAAAATAGTAATTAAATGAAATTAATTACTATTTTCGGGTTAAAAGAGTAATTAAATGAAATTAATAATATTAATTATTCTAGAAAAATGATGGTATTTATTAGTAGTATTGATATATGAATATCAGATAATATAGGAATAATCTTATAATTATTGGAAAGGAAGTATTAGTTAAGTATTATAATTAATATAAGAAAGGAGTATTTTAAATTTATCTAAGAGAAGATATTGAAGGTAAATGTTAAGAGAAGGAAGTGAATAGATAATAAATTGAAAAGTGAAAACCTTGGGAATGATGATTAATATTGAACCACTGTTATAAACGTTGAAATATCACAGCTATAAATCTTGATAACTAAAATGCAGTGTTAACTACAATACTAATATACATGATACGAAACTTTGATATTGATAATTAAATGCAAATGATATAATGGTTAACAGAATTGCTGTTTTTCGATATATGAAGCAGTAAATGTAATAGTGATAAAATTTTTAACAATAATAGTATTAGTATTAAGTAGGAGTAAAACTATTACCTGATATTAAAATTAGTAGCACTGCAATTTTTTAAAAAATCGTATAATGCAGTAGAATATGACAGTATGATGAAAAAGGTAAAAAATTATAATTGAAGATGAACTAGGTTATAATAATGAAAATTATTAATATTATAGATGTAAGGGATTAAAGAGATGAAGAGCTGAAAAAAGAGTGCTAGGAAAAATATGGGATTAACGTTAATATCTTATATATTGCTAATTATTAAAGACGTCTGACGGTTATGATCATAACGTATTATAATCAATATAATAAATGGATAAATGATATAGATATATATTAGTTAATAACTAATGAACGATCAAATCGAAGATAAGTAACGTCTAAGAAACTATAATAAAATAAAATAAGATATTAGAATAGAAACAGAAATGAGATGATAACATACTTATTAATTATTAATGTATAATAATATTAGGATAGAAAACATTCGATGAACGATAATAGTATTATATAGAACATTTAAATAGTTACATAAATAAGTTGATGAGATGTATAAATGTAGGATAGTTAGAAATGTAAATCTTTACATAAAGTTGATAATGATGAGTAGTGGCTTAATGTACAAAGGAATAAAAAATAATAATAGTTAAGTCGAGGTCTGAGTCTTTTGAGTTCTTTAAAGTCATCCAAATATCCAAAGTTTCAATGTCCAAGTGCAATAGGTCTAAAAGTTGAAGTTAATGAATATTTAGTCTTTTTTTTAGATGGTAGCGCTAAAGTTAATTTTTAGAAGCCCCATATTGAAGCATCTATAAATTTTTCAGTGTTCATAATAATTATAATTTTCTTAAACGAAAATTTTAAAGTTATATGATAATCCATATAAACAACATTTAGAAGAGAGTATGGAAATAAAAGAGTAGTCCGTAACTGTGGAGATAAGTAAAAGATAAATGTCTTTGAGAATATAACTAGGTCTTCAATATAAGAAGAGAACAGTCAGGAATTAGTAGCACTGCAATTAGCTACTGGTGCCATTAGTAGCTACTGGTGCCATCTATTGATTAAATAGGAAAACTAAAACATAATTTCCTTAAAGGCTGAAGATAAAGATGGGTTGGAATTAGTTTCATCAAATAGAACAGAAAGATATTTTGGAAAGTGGAAGGCCTCTAGAAAATCTAATTCACCAATGGAAGATGTTTTTTGAATAATTTTGGCTGCAAAAAATATTGAAAGTGTGATTTTCGGACCAACAATGCTAGGCAACAGAGGAGTTTCTGTGTTTCCTTTTTCCTAACATATGCCTCATGTTCCTTAACGCGACATTTTAAGGCAATCTTAATTTGACCAATGTTTATTAAACGACACTGGTAACGAATCGTGTAAATACTGCAGGTTTTATATCCGGAATGGAGGTTCTTAAATATGGAACTCGGAATTTTATTGACAGGAAAATAAACGACTCGAAAGTTAAATGTTATCCAAAGATTAAATATTATTATTAAATATCGTTTATTACTCAGTAGCTTAATTCCTGTCCAGCCATTCTTATCTTATAACTATGTCTTATCTGGTTCATAGCCGAGGATGATGGCTCGGTAATGTCATCATATTCAGCTGTGAAAATTTGCAAATATAATCCTGATTTTTGTTCCTTGGCATCTAAATTATTATTTGTTCTGCGTATTATTTTACCTTAACTGAGTGTAACTGTTAATATAGAGTTATCGTTCCCAAAATACACTATTCAGCATATTCTTTGAAATTCTTATCGGTTTTCCACTCTCTTCCTAACCATGCCTATGTTAGGGGGATTTAAATTCTACTTTAGTTTTTCCTTTACAAATTCTTAGTCCGTTTTCGGCGAAAACGTAATAGGAATTAAGTAGCATTGTCTGAGCATATTTGAACATGTAAGTGTCATTGTTTGAACATATTTGTCTGAACATATGTCTGTTTTCCCTCTTAAATCTATGAATTTCATCAGACTTGTATAAATGCTTCTGTGGATAGGAAAATAATAGTCTCTAAGCATACTGCCCAATGAAATTCGCATGTAAAAATCAGGACCCGGGGGTATAAATGTCTAGCTAAATCGCCCCGCATCTGAAAAACGCCCATTCCACCATTCTTTTCTTTGGTAATACTAGTTTATTTCCCTGACACTTCGAAGATATATGTCGATATAAATGGCAATTAGAGCACTTCTTTTCCTCTGCATTTTTTATTACACGTGTTACAATGTGTATTACATTTTGGCAACTAAAGCAACGTTGAGAATTAGATTTTGAGCAACTCCTTTTACCCGAATTAGAATTAATTCATGGCAGCATCACGCTTTCCTTTGCATTTTCATGCTAAATTCATTCGTAAATTTCAAGTTCAACTTGCAATTTTTTTAAATTGTTGCATCGAAATAAAACAGCTTGATTATGAGTTGTAGCATTTACCTCATTAATTTCGTACATTTAATTTTATCTCTAACACATAACACCATTATCACCAAAAATATTTAAACAGACTTTCGTCAGTTTTCGTGTTACTTCTGGATAATAAATCATTCAATTTAGCATAATTATATTCAACTTCGAATTCGCTTAAAAATACATTTTTCAAACCATTCATTGAATTTACTTTGGATTTGCTCTGAACGAAGAGCTTATCTCTACACTTTAGTGATCTTTTAGTAAATATGATCTTCCGTAAATCATTTAATTTCACTACTTTAGAAATTACTTCAAATATTTTCCAACCATTTATTCACACGGTGATATGTAATAGCATCAGATATGATTACCACACTTTATATATCATTGAAATTGGTTGATAATTTAAAAATATACGAAATCCTCCTTAATGAACTTGCACTTGACATTATTTATCCACCGGAATTAAATTAATTGAGGCAACATCTACCTCCGTGTAGAAATTTAATCATCAGAGATTTTATCCTGTAGCATATTTCCTCTTTAAATGTTTAGAATTAGGCAATAATATTTTTGGTTACTGCTGTTTTTGAATATTTTTTTAAATGGCTAGTGCCTTATATATAAATAGAAACTTCTTTAGCAAAATATTTTCCTTAGTAAATTTAATTTTCTTCTCATGATTCGAATGCTTAGATTTAAAACCAAATCCAGAACTTATGAAGTCTGTTTCAATTTTAACGATATCCTAGTTTACGAAAACATGTTTATATAGAAAACGCATACTGACGTCTAAGTACAACTGACTCTTCACGCTCAAAATTAGAACTGAACTCATCAGATGAATATCTAGGGCAGTAGTTTTCAACTTTTTTACTTCATGCACCCCTTTCCATTCCTAAACGACCACACCTCGTCCATTCCAATACTCGAAAAATGCCAATGTATTTACTTAAATTTATATTCTTTTCTAATATGTTTTATAAATTAAGCCAGGGAAAAGTATAGAAAATATTAATAAATACAAAATTAGAATGAAAGTAGTTTTTCATGTCCATGTCCATAAAATGAAACTAAATACTTACCGAGCAAATAAAACGCTAACCAGCCCCCTGAAACTATGAAATGGCAACAGTCTGGTACACTGGAGATATAGTTCGACCGTCTCAAACGCAACCCTAGCTGGCATTCTGCCAAAACACGTAGACTCGTCCAAAAGGGGCGTTATTACTTACTGCGACGTGAAAGTCTTCTCTTCTCCAGAAAGAGAAAATGGAGGGAACGAAAGTCCCCATCCTTTCCACCTTATTTTGAGAATAAGGCATGCGTGTTTTCGCTCATGGTCGCGGATGAGGTGGTCGAACTATAAAAGTGTTTTAATTGAAACAGTGTTGCCACTTCTCGCTTTCAAAATGCTGAGTTTATTAAATTCCTAAACGGAAATCCTCCATCTTTGTTGAGAAAACCTGGTCTAGGGTATTTACCAAAGTTTTGCAATTCGCCTTGTAATTTAATTTCGCCTTCAAAATTCCTCATGAAACTTCCAAGATTTCTCGAACATAGCCCGATATCTTGTAAGCTTCATATCCAGATATCAATTTAACAAAATTATTACAACAAGTACTTAATAATATGATACAAACTTACATCAGAATAAATAGTGAATGCATTAAGCAATGGGAAAGGTACTTAAGAGTTTTTCAAAATATCTGACTTCTTAATAACTAAAGGATATATATTTAAATTCTGTTCCCTTGCTGTTCCTAGGAGAGAGTGAACATCTATCATCTTCATGTTGCCACATTCTATTCCACAAAAATTAATATTTTGTGAGAAAACGTTAATAATAATGTTAAAAATTCTTAAATGGCCAATCTATAATATTCAAAATAAATCTTCATTATTTTGGTCAGTAAATCTTACTACTGAGGAAAAAGGCGGGGAAGAAAGAAAGAAAATCTGAAAGGATTCAGATTTTAAAGTCGCACTAAAGAATTTGCTAAGGTTTCGTTTGCTCACACTGAGAATTGCAAATCTCGTCTTGGGATCACTTTTTGCTAACGCTTTTTTTACGTTTTAGATTTATTACTAAGCATCACTTTCTTGGTACTTATATTACACAAAATTCACGATTAAGATCACAAATATTTCAAATCAGCATATCGTTTGAAATCCTCATAAAATGTCAGGGTTTGCGATATATTTCTATGCATTCGTTATATTCTTTCTTAAAAAACTATTCCCTCGAACGTCAAACATTTACAAAAAAAGTGTGTAGTTGTTTTACTGAGTCTAGCTAATTCATTTCATAAAAATATTTAATATTTCTAATTAGATACCTCGTGATTTCGTTGCATTTTATTTAAGTCAATTTGATTAAAATGTACAAAACATATTTTTCAGAACTGAGGGGTTTTTCGAGTACTCTGTTTGAGCGGGAACACATAGGTTTCAAATAGTCGAATTCGTGGATTAAAAATGAGAGATAAATATCTTGCAGTCAACCCAATGGCAACAGTCTGGTGCACTGGAGGTAAAAATATTTTAATTCAACAATGTTATTACTTCTCGCTTTCAAGTCGCTGAGTTTATTAAACAAAAATTCGTTAAATTTGTAATAAATATGAAATTAGTGAAAAACGTAGTCGAAAATTGTAAACTCGAACTTCGAGATGCCCAAATTCGGATAGAGGACTACGAGTGTTAAAATTTCGGTGGCTATAGGTGTCGTCGTTTACCATCAACGTGAGGAACGCACATAAATATTAGATTGTTTATTACTATCCCAAAAATGATAATTCGCTCCGAAACACGATTTTGTGTTGTTTAACTTTTCGTTCGAGTCTGTTGCCATTCAGAAAACATAAGATATTATTCCTTCGTAATTAAACTGTTACGTCTTTACAAACTAAAATATTTAAATGCACTACTCTCGTTAAATGCTATAGATGTAGTTTATAAGAATAATATGTTTTTCATTTTTTAATCTGATTAATTTAAATAAAAATCCATTAAATTCATGATATATCTAATTAAATCATTAAAACGATTTATACAGGGAGAAGTAGAAGAGTTTGCTTATTTTGAAATTCAATGAAAGAAAAAGTAATGCATATGTATACTAAATTCTTTGAACAGCATGAAGTACAACATATAATGTTTATGTTCCTGCTGGAACCATACATCTCCCACATTCATCTCTTTGCGTTTTGGTAGGAAGAACTCCTCAATTATGTGTACATAGCGATCAGAAAACGTTTCTTCAAAAAACTAAATATACAGGAAGCTGATGAAATTGTCTAGGGTTATGAGGACTCCAATAGCGCATGTTCTGCTTATTTACCTATTCCGAAAGATGGAAGTGGGCCTCATCAATGAAGAAACCTAACAATAAAATCACATGGATTAAGCTCCTGCACTATAGCCAGTTTGTACGGTTGAAATTTCAGTTCTTCCTGAAGGATTTGCCTCACAGATAGAGCGGACAACCCATCAGCTGCATCAGCATGTTTCTGAGCAGAGCGCAAAGCAGAAAGCCATACCATGTCTATGTTTTGTGGTGACTTGCTGTTCATGGAAACCCAGGCTCACCAGTTTCCATGAAATTGTTTACCCACGAAACAATCCACTGCCGGCCAGAAACACGATCACGGAATGCAATATCGAAATGGGCACGGAATGAACGTTGCTTGGCGATGATCAAGCGACCGTTATAAAAGTATACCTCGACAAGTAAGCGCCCACTCCTCCTTCGATTACTCCATGATGCTAAATGAACCAAACGGGCTAACATTTTACGGCCCGTTTGTTTGACTGTGCCTATCTTGCCACTTCGAAGCAACCGTCGCTCCAGAGCACCAAATTTAAATACGCAATTGTAACATGCTCCAAAATATCCGTCGATGTGCTTGAAAGAGTTGAATGAAACTTCCGAGCTCGATTAACGCAGTTTGTTGACAATAATCAATGCCATTTGCCTGATATTATATTTAAAAGAATGTGAAGATTAACTTTTCATGTTGTACTTGATGATATTCAAAGAATATATATGTATTATATTTTCTTTTACTGAATTTCAAAATAAACAAATTGCTCTGCCCCACGCTGGATAATTACGTTACTTATTTTCACATTTTAAATATGCAGAAGGTGTATAATGCTCCCCTGTTAGTCTAAATGCATGTTAATCTAATGTTCTATAACATGTTTTGCTATTCTGTCTGAGCCATGTCTATCGATAATGTCTAATGATCAACCATATTAAACTATAAAAAAGCCCTTTTGGAGGAATTCGTACCTCTTCAATTATTTTATTTATATTAAATTAGTTATATTCTTTGTTATGTCGAAGGATATTTTAATTTCTTTTAGTAATGTCGTAGTCAAAAGATTTGAAGGTAACAATTTTAAAGTGATTCAGGCACAAAAGTGATAAGACAAAGAGTTAATTTTCTAGACTAATGATAAAAAAAAACCTTCCAGCGTATCTTTGGTGCTGAAAAAATTTCACAACATGCATTTGAAAAACATAATATAATTATAAATAAAAGAATTTTAGATCTCACTAACTCGGTCAGATTTTATTTAAGTGAAGCATTTTGCCACGGCGTGAGAAAACAGCAGTTGAATGAAATAAAAGAAATTATCACGAAAGCTCTTCTGAAAGTTACTTCTTTTCTGTAATACATGAATTAGCTTTTATTCTACAGAGAGCTTCACGATTTTCTTTTAATTACACACAAGAAAATCGAAACATGTTTACGACTTTGAATGAAGAACTCCGTGATTTTTTTATTTGAAATTTTTTACATTTCATTCCCAAACTGTTCCCAGCTGCTCTGGTTTCCAAAGTTACCACACATTTAATTTAACATAAAAAATTTGCATAAATAGTAAATATAAATATTGAATTTTTTGTGATATTTCTAGCAGCTTTTGTAATTTATTGAAAAATTTAACCTTAAAAGTGTTTTCAAAATCAGCTTTTCATAAAGATGAATTTATCAGAAATTTTAAATGAGCTTTACTTTTTACCTATTCTTTTCGTTATTATAATATTTGGATGGTTTTCTCACTTAAGGTATCCGAATGCGTTTGAAGCTCAAATTTAGAAAAATGGTACAATAAAATCGAGTATTTGTGTTAACAAGTAGTTGATAAGCATAGTATTGAAGTATATTTTTTAACATTTTGTGCATTTCAGGCTAAAAATATGTTAAAATTTCAGGACTGCCAGATATGTTCGCCCAAAAAATTTGATCAGTATTTTACTTTTATTTTTTTCTCTAACATTTCTTAAGTCATAAGGAATTAAACTGAATAAAATCGAAGTGACTAAATAAAATGTCTGTTAAATATACTTGTTTTGAGTGCATGCACTAGCTATTTTTCCAGAAATTTCTCTTTTTTCATTTACAAAACTGTCTACAAAAATTTTAAATATGTACATAAATATAAGCCTTCATTCCATTTAATTCACAATACTATATGGAATATTTAAGGAAAACTTCAGAACTTTACTATAGTAATATTTTTAATTACATTTTTTTCGTAACAAAAAAACTGAATGTTGAAAAAGCCAAGTTTATGGAAAATTGTTGAAAAAAAATCCGTTTTTCAAAAATTAGGATTAATGTAATGGAAACGCAAAAGACCGAAACGAAAATGTTCCCAAATGTGAAACTCAAATTTCGGAATTAATCTTGTTCCTGAGGACTTACTTCACATCAATTTCAAATATTCCCCAAGTATTCCCAAATATATCACATAAATTAGTCGAGACTTTATCGGAAGAAACAAGTATGCATCAGTGTGTGAGTTGCTAACCATAATTTCTGCTTGTTATGTATAAAACATAATAATATCATCTCAGATTTTTATGACATCGAACCTCTAACTGATTGCGTAGTAAAACAGAGAGATGTCTGTTTAGTAGGTGACAGTCAACATAAAAGATTCGTATTGATTTCATGCTTAACCTTGTGCTCAAAGAAAGAGCTAAGGCTTTTTTGACTGTAATTAATGATTGAAACGCTTTTGTTGTTGCTGCCTTGTCCATGAATTTCATGGAATAATGATTGCCAGAGCCTCAAGGAACTTGGACATATATTCCCATTCCAGTTTTGGGCGAGAGCCCTTTGAGGGGTCCGATAGTAGCCCCTTTCTCCCCTACCACTAATCTAGAAGAGAGGACTTTCGGCTAGCCATATATTTGGAATGCCCCTGTGCAGCAAAGACACAATACATTTACAAAATCCATGCTTTTTCCGGGACTGGAACCCGGACCTTCGGTATCATAGTGGGCTCCTCTAACCACTATACCATCTGGGCAGCTGATAAAAGATAGATTTTAATTTTAATGGAAAATTGTATTTTGTCGCCTTTTGTGTAATGAACGTAAAAATAGAAAGTAATGAAGTAACTTGAAAAGAAATGCGAAATACATTTTGCTGTATGAAGTGCTGATATATTTGCATTTAAACATGTTATTATGAAGATGAACACCGAATTGGCTTTGCAGATAATAATTATCACAATCACTATTTATTTAGTTCGAAAGAAATCATCCTGCATGTGAAAGGCAAAGTTTGCTAAAGAGTGTATTTTTTTAAATATTAATGTTTTGAATTAATGTTTATTTTGAATATGAATGTTTACAAAAGCTTCTAATTGCTTAAAAAATTAATTCCATGGACAGTAAAACAACCCTTTTAATTTTAAAGCGTGCATTTATTTTGAACATTAATGTTTAAAAAACGTGTAAATGCTTTCAGAGTGAATCTGTGGACAGAACAATCAAACAACCTTTTTATTGGGTATGAAATCTATAACAGCTGAGTCGGATTGTTATTTCTTTAACGTTAAGAAACTGGAGGTAAGAGTAAGGACCCCAAAAGTTTGATAGAGAGTGCCACTTTTATACTACTTTGGGGCGATTGTGTACAATATCATTGTGGAAAAAACCGGATTACTTAAGTAATAAGTTTTAAACGCAGTATTTGACGATGGTCCATTTTTAAAGTATATTTTAATTTGATTTTTATACTTACGTGTATTTTGGATATGATTAGACAACGTAAAAATTATTACCATATTGCCATAAGTATATTAAATAAAAAGAAAAGTCAATCTGGGTATTATTAATTTTGTTGAAATTTGAGTCCATGTTTTCTCCATTGTCAAGAAAATAGTTGAAATGCCTATCGGTGCGGTAAAACCTTCTAAAGTTCAAACACACTTTATGTAAATACAATTTATACATTTATTTAATTTGAAGAATTTGCTTGCATAAGAGTAATTATTCAATTACTCTTATTCAATTACTCTTAATTATTCAATTACTCTTATGGAATAAAATAACGTTGAAAAATAACGTTTTTCCAATTTTAGAAATACACTTAGGGAAACAATTTCCCATGTTTAATTATGTAACAAATTAATTTTACATTCAAACTGGATTTCATTAACGAGAGAAAATTATGATATGTATGTCATCTTTTTCACCCTAAAATTCTGTGGGCATATTGAGAGCAATAAAGTGAGCGCATCTATTAAAAAACAGCACCCATCTCTGAGAAAACAGTCAGAAAATTTAATACTTCTAAGCAATACTCATTATGTTTAAAATTTCTCGCTCGCTAGAGAGTACTGATAACTTGACAGTATAGCATAGAATTGTCAATAGGATGTTCGCAAGCTGTTTGCATAAAAATTAAGCCTCAATTTTCTAGCTTAAGTTTGAGAGGCATTCTCTTTTACTTTATATATATATTTCTTTTAAGGTCCACTAAAACTGTGTTGTAGTTGTTGCTTTTCATCCTGTTTCTAACGAAGTCAGACAAGGTCCAAAAGACCGTTGACTCTAAGAGAGTCGAGTACAAGGAGGGGATTGGACTAAATATACTCCGTAGAAAGGCTCAACCAGTCTGATATGTTCTCGACAGACGCCTGATGTTCTCGGCACTTGGAGCATGTGGTAAAGATTTTCATGCTTTTCTTGAAAGACAGGCTCATAATGTGGCCGCTGGCAATGCGTGAGAGCGCAGTTCGGGTACACTTGTCACACCCAAGGGCTAGAGTCCAACCAGGTTTAGTACCCATGTGCCAGAGATGGATTGAGGCACCAACTACTCCACTATGATTTGTGATGTTTTAGAGAATATAATTCCAGATAGGTAAGGGCGGAAGGCAAGGGAGTTAAAAGGCCACAGCCCTTCTTTGATAGTTTGTCCGCCATTTCTTTGCTATAGAGATCCACATGAGATAGAATCCACTGAAAATAAATGACATGATGCTGAAAAATTAGGTGTAGTTTTTGTAGGATAGAGATACTGGCATTATCGTCTACGTAATCGCCAATTACCAAGATGTTGGAATGAACTTCGGGTATCAGATGAGATCCATACATCTTCAAAATTCTTCTCCGTTAGTATAGCCTCGAGTCCTAAAATTAAAACTAAAATCTTTCAGTATTTGAATAAAATCGGTGAGATAATGTGTGTGTATATTCCTTTTTAGATTCAAACATAGAGCAATATACGCTACCATAATTAAATATACGCTTGCAGAGGTTATAAAATAGGTTGTATTAGTGAAACAAATTATATTCTCTTTTTTTTTTTCAGAATCATATATTTTACATTCAAAATGAATAATTTTAATTACATCAATTTATTATACTAAATTAAAAATCTAACATGGCATGCAAAATTTCTTCTGTTTACCAGTGGTATTTCACTAAACAACCAGGTCTGTCACTTCTGAGTAAAAGATCTAAGCCTATCCAAACGCACCATGGCCAGATACAGAAGTGGGCATCTCCGATGCATGAAATTCAAAGAGGGAGAAAAGACCTTCCCCTCGTGTGCCTGTTCCCTCCTTGCCTCTCCCGCTCACCTACTGGATTGTATATGCGTCTCCCTGAGACAGCTGTCGTCTTAGCAGGATGCCATCAGCGATTTGCTTGTGCGGCAAGGTCTCTTGGACTTGGTGTAGGCTTTCCTGCCCCAAGGGGATTTGAACCAACAACAATAACAACGTACTAAATTAATCAATTGTCTTACATCAACAGTTAATTATACTTTGCAAATAAATAGATTTTAAGTTATTTTATAACTTCCAAAATTTAAATGTGTTACAAGTGGGTTATTGAGACTAAAAAACCAATTTTCAATATGAATTCTTAATATGCATATTATTGCCATTCATAAATTAATAAAAATAATGAAATAAATTATTATAGTAGTCACAATTCAAAACTTATTCCACATTTCCTACCCTACAATGACGCTCAAAAGAGAATATCAAGAGATCTATCCCAGATAATCTTTACGTCATATGTAGTCTATTTCATAAACGTCATATATAATCTACATCATTAAGTATTCCTCTATATACAGTTTATATTGAGTTATGATAAACGCCGTTTAAAAGGCAGATTATATATTACGTATAACTCATACGCATCATCCCGTACGCACCTAACAGTATAATATACAGTTTTACTACGTACGGGTTTGTAAGGAATTAAATGTACACTGTGCAAAAAAATGGGATAGTTCTATATCTCCCGTTCTACTGCGCCGATTGACGAAATTCAAACGGCGTTCGTAATGTCTCGAAAGCGCGACTTAGGATCTATATTAGATTTATATATAGCTTTGTTCTAATATAAGTAATTTGACACAAAATCGGACTATTTCTGAAATAACATACCAATATTTTTCCATATTTCGATTCTACGACTCACATTATGCCAAATTTGTAAAAATTATTATAACTTGTAAAAAGTAGTTTTTAAAAAAATTGCCTCTCAAAGGTTTAGCCCTTCAGCATTAATTCAATTTTGTATGTATTTACTAATATCTCTTTTTTTTATCAAACTTATTTGGTTCCTTCCTGAACGGCTCGAAAGTTAGGTTCATTCCAAATAACATTTACCCATTTTTTATGATTTATTTAAAAAATTGGCATTTAAAAATAATTTTTATAAATTTTTCGAAAAATATTTTGAATTATAACCTATAAAATTTTTACAATCCTTTTAAAGTAGATGTATTTCTAAGCATACTTGCTAAAAATTAGAGCTTTTCATTCAAAATTTCCGAAGATATACGTGAATTTATATATTGGCATGTTTTGAAAGTTGGTATATTTGTTGAAAGTGATAATAGCGGAAATATGGTTTACGCACTTTGTTAAAATGTATTTGAAAGTGAGAACCATGTGACTTTTTTTCCGCTCGTCCACAATGTAAAAAGGCAGGAACGATGTGACTTTTTTTCCGCTCCTAGGCGATGGAAGGGATAGGAAAATAGGTTGCCATGTATTAAGAAGTTTGCGAAGAGAATTATTCTTGGCGCAAACTGAAAAAAAAAATTCTTCGAGTTAAATGTTTGAATTTCTTCGTAAATTTCCCACCAAATTTTACAAAATTTAGTATTTAGGCAAAATTTGAGTCGAAGACTCGAAATAAGAAAAAAATATTGATATGTTATTTAAAAAAAAGTCCAATTTTGTGTCAAAATACCTATATTAGAACAAAGCTATATATAAATCTAATATATATCCTAATCTCGCCTTTCGAGACATGGAAAACGCAATTTGAATTTCGTCAATCGGCCCAGTGAAACGGGAGATATACAATTGTCCAATTTTTTTTACGCAGTGTACACAGAGCTGATGAAATTCATTTCTTCGAAAACACTTAACAGTTCTAGTGGTGTAAAATGCCGCTAATACGTGAACTAGCAAAGTGATCTCGCAATACACTGAGCTAAGCTGGAAACTGATGCTCTCTCTGGTTTCGTATTTTTCCCTCGTCTGCCGAGAAATTTCCAGTACATCCGATTCCTCGAAATTTCTGGAAGTCATACACAGTTACAGTTAGGTAAAGATCTGATCAGTTACAGTTATAGAGATCAAAATGTTGCCAAATAGTCGCCGGGTATGGCGGCTTTGGGGTATTTCTCACCAAATTTCACGGCAAAAGTTAATTGCCAACATATTACTCCCATTTGGCGCTATCTCGTCGACCTCAGTAATAAAACGACTTAACCCTGAAGCACTATTTTTCTTGCAATGCTTCGCAATCGCAGGTCTGTTATGCAAGAGATACTGCAGTTTACATATAATTTCACTAAAACAATTTACTGTTACGTCCTTACGGGCTCGTGAATTCGGAGTAAAACTTGATGAAAAATGAAAACTCAATTTGTTAGCCAGCATTACTCAAGGCAGCTCAAAAAGCACTTTTACAGTCGTCAAAAAACTACGACAAACACGCTGAACAATTAGCAACTCAGTGAAGACAGCTTCACGGCAAAGAACAGGAGTACAGTTCCCGACAGGTCCGGTCGTTTCCAGAACTCAACGTACTCTCGAGAATCTCCACGCTACAACTCTCGGTGCATTCGATAGCCTCAACGATGCACACCCTCGATGCACCAACTCGTAACGCACTCGAGGATCAACTCGACACTCTCGCGATGACGAAACCCTCTCACGATACACTCTACACTAGACTGCTACTCCTCGTACAGGCAGGGTTTATATAGCTTCTGGCTTGCCTTCGAGAACATTCCGGGTCAAATCGGTAAGAATTTGTTCTAGAATGTTCTCCATTAGTGTATGGCATATCGCCAATTTTTCTCCAAATGAGCGATTTCGCGCCAAATATGAGAACCCTGCCTTCCTTTGCCATTTTCTTGCAAACTGCCTTGCGGGGAATCTATCTTACCGTGGCTGTACATTTCATCACAATACGTGTATAAAAAATCGGAGCAATATTTTATAGATGATGAAAATGTTTATGAGAGGTCTGCAACATATATAAATGTGGAGAGCCAAATAGCTACTTGATAATGGCAAATCAACTTCAATCAAACTTAAAATGCACATGAAAAAAATATATTAGATTTAGAATGGTTTACGTAATTGAAAAAGAATATAATAATATAACTGGTATATAATTCGTTTAAATGAGACCGCAGGAAAACATCATAATAGTTTCTAAATATATGGTTACAGGAGTTCTCAAAATATTTGGTATCAAACATTCGCAATAAAATTTCACATTTGCAACATTGCAGAAAACATTGTCATTATTGACTGAACGAATTACCTCATTATGAAGTGTGGCATCTTCACTGTCAAACACAACTTATTGCAATGCCGATGATAAGCGTACTTGAGATTTAGAGAAACAGTAATAGCTGCTGGTAGGCTTTTCGGTGTTTCTTCTTGGTTTGTAGAGAGATCAAGAAAGCAATTAGGAGAACATACCCTGGATAAATCAACGTGAGGAGATTAAGGTGCACTGAGAGAAGCATTCGTAAGCAGAGATATTCTCTTTTCGATGATAGTGTCGATTATTATACTAGTTCTCAAAGAACAAAAAGAATAATTGACGTCTTACAAACGAAGTAGGTTACTTATCACACTTGCAGATCCCAGAAATTTAGGAATATGTTCCTATATTTGATAAAGTTTTTCTTCTTTTGAGAAACTTATACGTTTCTACCATGGTATCACCTAAAATATAAAATTACGTTCAGCAGCATCGATATTGGTAAGCTGAAAGAATTTGTTTTCGCTAATCTTTTAGAAATGCGAGCGCTGGGTCTCTTGGAAAACAAAAGACTGTGCTTGTCCTTAACATGCATAAAATTCTTATGAAACTAAATAAGCATGAAACTTACCTATCTAAATTTATTACGTAAGTTCAGAACTTTATTGAAAGAAAAAGACTTATGAGTAGGTGACGTGCATACAGCTGTTGCTAACTTTTGGGAGAAAAGAAAGAAAGGTGTTCTACAACTATTGCATACAAATTACTTAAAGGCATAAAAAATTTAACCGGAACATAAGAATAACATATGTCAATCATATTGAAAGCACAAAATTGACAATTTTTCAATATATAAGAATAAAGAAACTAACTTCACCGAGCCCAGTAACAAAGTGGCAATATATATATATATATACCTACGTTTCGTCAGCTCGATTGGAAAAAAGAGGGAGGTACACATCTTGTAACAGTTCTGTATGTTAATTTCAATGCACTACGGCTACTCGCTTTTGAGTGCAAGATACGTACGTACGTACATAGAGACGTCACAAAAAATTCGTTTTGAACCTCTTTTACATTCCGTTTTGAGAGAAAAAGTCTTTTGTTCTCTCCGTGCTTACAAATGTCACGCAGAAAAGTCCTTGAAATGGATTCAAGAGCGGTCAAAATGGATATTTCCTTTGAAATATGGTACTTAAAATGCTTCACGATTACAGTACTTCCTTTTCTTACAAGGGAGTAGAAATCCAAAGCATACCATGATAGAGTTTGAGCGTCATTTTGTTTTTAAACATGGAAACATTTTCAATAAAATTTGTCTTATCATGGCCTTAAGAAAGCAGGTTTTCTGCCATATATGATTACAATTAACTTTTAGGGGAAACATATTCCCTTGCTTTTACTATTGTTTAAAATGCAATATAAGCAGTTTTAGGAAGCATAACAAGCATTTTTTTTATAGTTGTTATCTGGATCTGACACTGAAAAATCAATTCATATTCTGAGATTTGTAGACATTTCAAAAATTAAAATGAAAATAGTTATGTTTTGTAAATAAAAGCTTTTAAGTCATAATAAACGCATGTATAGGAAATGAATAGCAAAATCGATTTTGTTACTTCTCCTTATGACAAAATTTTCATTCCCCGCACAGTTAACATTCCCTCGACTTAGTTTAGAAAACCACACAATTTGTACAGTTTACGGTTAAGCTTGTGAAAATGGAACTATTATTCCGTTTGTTAAATGTTAGTTCAATGATTTCTATGAAGATTTGAAGGCGTCTAGAGCGCTCAAAATTGTTATTAGTGAACAAATCTGGTTTCATTTTATTTAGCTTCTAATGGCATCGTAAATAATAAAACCACCTTCTAATTTGCTTTGATTATTTTATTTCAAAGAAGCGAATGATGTAATTAATTCAAATCTATCGTTATATTAAAGACATCTGAGCTTAATGGGGATATTGCTAAGAATAATATTGTATTATGAAATTTAATTTCCTGTTATTGAAGAACTCTTAGTTATTTAAACGGTTTTAACTGCGAGTCTCTAAAGCTACATTTCCTTTAAAAATTATAAGGCATTTTCCCCTTCCTCCAGCATGTCCTCGTGGTGTAAAGATAAACACACTCGGCGCGTTTTCCAGAGGTACAGGCTCGGATCTCGGCGATGGTATTGATCATTTCTCTGTTTCCAGCTTTAAACGCTTGTCTTCAGCCTAATGACTCTACAAAATGACAGTCTGCAGTAATCATATGATTTTGAAGCTTAATGGAGCTAAAATCCTACACAACGTCCGTTCTTTCAAAATTCTTACTAAGTGTTGCATGTCAAGATGCAGTTCATTTATGTTAGTTTCTAGTGGGTTAAGGATTTATTTTTCTGGTGAAACTTTTCTTTCTTCCTTCATAATAAAATAAAAAAACAAAGAAGTAGAAAACAAAGAAAGAACAAAGAAAAGTAAAGAAATAAAAATTAAGAAATTTTAACAGATCTTTACATACATTTTAAAAAGACGGTAGACACACCTATATATATGTAAAGGAATAAAGGAAACACACACAGGCTTTCTTCAAAAAATTATGTAATACGAATTAGTTTGAAGTGTATTCATCACTATTTCATGAAATACATATTTAAATATCCTTATTACAATGCAAAGAAAATAAATTTATTATGACTGAAATCAAAACACTGATATTCCTCTTTTATCATATAAAGTTTAATAATTTACTATTAATCAGATATACTAGGAGTTTGACTTCTAAAATGATATGGCTGATGTCTGCAATGAAATAAATGAGACAATACAAATTGCCATCTTTAGTTTATTTAAATTTGTAATGATGTATTATATATTTAATTTCTTCAAAATGTGTTTTTCTTCATTGATAATTAAAGTTCAAATTCAAGTCAATCATTTACTGAGCTCAATGATATTTGTTACATTATTCTGGCCGCCCATATGGTATAGGGGTTAGAGGAGTTCGACTGCGATACCGAAGAGCCCGAATTCAAATCCCGAGAAGGTACTGTAAATTGTTTGTCATTTCATAGGATGCAACGGTGGCCGCTTATTAGGGGCCTTCATAATAAATGACCACCACGTTTTCTATCTTTTGCAATTTTTCCTGAGAAACCACACCATCATTTGGTTGCGATTCACTTCCAGCGCAGGTCAAAATTCATACCTTGAACCATTTAATTTAACAATAGATTGGCGTGAGAATATTGTATCGAGTTTTCATGGAAAAAAGAAAATATATTTACAAAATTCGTTTACTATCATCTGCATGCAACAGCATTGAAGCGATATTAAATAATAAAGGTTATCTAATAACTTTCGTTTCGTACTTATTTAATTCTACACTTTAAGATTTAAAAAAAAATAATCGTTCAATTATTCATTTACATTTGTTTTGGTCACACATATCTGAATTCATTCAAAGCAGAGTACTAATCGAAGCGATTACATGTAATTCAGATCTCATGCATTTATGTACAGATAAAAATCATTTTATTTTACTTTTTATTGAAATTTAATGGATTCGCAGGTTTAAATAACAAGAAGTGAAATATATTACATGTATTCCAGGCTCAGTACTTGTGAAATTTACATATATTGATAGAAACGATTTGAAAAAGGTTTTTTCTTATTCTATTCTTCTCATAGAACGATCTTCAAAAGATTTCCTTTCGAGAAAGAGTTTTTAAAGTTTTCCCAAACCCTAAGGGCCCAAAATGTTACAAAATTTCAAGAAACGGATGCTGATACTTTTTCGCTATTATAGCAGTTACGTGTATTAAAGTATGATGGCTCAACAAAAACATCAGAAAGAGATGTATTTTAAGATTGAAATCCACTGAGGAAAAAAAGGATAGGCAGTCTCTACTACTTTTTCGAGTTCTTTGTTTCTTTCGTTTTCAGTAGCCCTAAATTCTAACTCAGAAACTCCAAAATGGAGAACAGACGGTCATCAAATGTATTTTATTTAAGAATGAAATCCGTTTCTCGAAATAACAATCTAAATCTTCTGCTTTTTTCTTCTTTCGCATTTTATAAAGGCATCGTATCTTTGAAATTTTTTAGTAAGTCAATGACAGAAAATCCTCTGTATTCTAAAATAAATTATTTTTAGAGATAATTAGTGGCACATATCATATTACTTTAAAATTACATGCGTATTTATTTTTAAATACTGATAATCCAAAAATGTACTTTTCTGCTGGAAAAATAATCAACCCGAAAGTTCGCATACAGAAAGTTAAAAGCACAAAAATGAATGATGGAATAATAGGCCTTACGTGTTCATTCGGAACTGAATAGAAAACAAATATATGATGGAAATGAAATATAAAAAGTGAACACTGGACCGATAATGTTCAATGATAAGTACCAGATAGTGTGATACAGTAAGCTCTATTTGAATCATAGGCCTGGCAAATCTGATAAATGCCTACAATATTTAAATTTTATGAGCCAGTGTCCATGCTCATAATACATGTTTCGAGCTTGTTGGGATTACGAAATATTCTGACGACTCATACATATCACTCTCTCACAGTCAAATGACAGGAGTAACTTCACTTTTCAGAATCCATAAATTATCATCCCTAAAATGTAGTTTCTTGATTCTCAAAAGCAGGAGACTACTGGATGAACAGTTGTGCCGCTATGAAGACTTTCAACTTTATTGTTCACTCATTGGGACCACATTTATTTAAAATTTTATAATATTGCAATAAAAACTTGATTTTGATATAAACGTAATGTTAACATATACTTGACATACATTGACAGAATTTCATATAAATATTAACAGAAATTTTGATGATTTGCTGAAATGTAATAATAGTTCACAGTTGATAAATAGCTCATAATTGATAACTATTTCACTACTCATGAAAGTTCACACTTTATAAGTCTTTGAAAGTTTATTTTTCTGTTAAAGTTAATAGCTAGTCTAAAGTAAGTTATGAGAAAGTTTATAGTTAGTCTGATGTAAATTTCATATTAGTAGACTGAAGTCATGCTACCTTGAAATGATACTAATAATGCTGATGTGGAATCGGATCGCCTTGATTTAAGCTTCATTTAGATTGTCACAATTTTCTATGAGATATTCCATTAAATTCTAAAGTTTTTTGCAAACAGGTCTACCTCTGAGTAGTTGTTTGAATCATCATTGGGCATTCTCAGTTGTGAAAGAACGGAAGTGTAGGTCTTTAGTGATTGTACACTCAAACAGGTAATGATCTATTGTCCCTGTTGATGCACATTTCCAGTTGTTTGTATGATACATACCGAAACGAAAAAGATGTGAAATGAAGGATCCACGTGCTGTTAGAAAATATGTTATCTTGTTAACCACTTCAGTTTCCACTTCCAGTTAAGTCTTGATTTTAAAAGTGATATTGGATTTGGTAAATAGGTTATTGCTGTAGTAGTACCATTTGCTGCATTTTGCCAGGCTATCTGCCATTTCGTTGCCCATTGTTTCTATATATGCACGTAGTTTAGGTTTTTGTCCTGTTCGCAAAAGCAGGAAATGGGAGAATTATGTAATAAACGGCGTCATAAAAAGCGTTAGTGCATGAAATTTGTACATCCAGTTAAAAATGATGTTTAATATGGCCTAACGGATTGCTGTCCATGCATTTAAAACTATAAGCAGCATTTATATTTGTGATTTTCATACATGTCATTTGGCATAACATTTGAGCTCTGTGTTCTGCTGTTCAGAATGGGTACAAGTTATTACTTACCAGACATCAACTCATATGTAAATACGACACTATTCCTGATTGTGTTCTCTAACTGAATTGAATTAGCTCAGTTTAGCCAACCTCTTCAGCGTTCCAACTAAAGGAGACTCGGGAAAATATTTGTGAGTGTGATAAACCAGGAGACCGGTCTGTCCGTCGAAGTTACAAAATTATCAGCTAACTGACTTGAAAGGAATCAAAATTTGTAGCTACCACCATGCAAAGCCGATAGCAAGTGCCTTGATCAGGCCTTGCGAGAGAATTTATATTCATTTTGATAGCTCTTATATGGACATTTTGACGAAAATATCTGATATTCAGGTTTCGAGACACCTTCGACTGACGTTGAACATCTCGAGTTGTCGTTTTCTTGTCCATCAGATTTTGCAAGTATAATGTGTTTGTCTACATATACTGCAACATTTGAGTATTTCAGTTTTCCTACTACAATATGCAGCGTTGATACGGAAGGCCTTCGGAAATGAGCACATTTGTTTACTTCGCAGGTATAAATCTCTTTACGTCAGTTCCTCTGCAGATTACACTCCATGAAAGATAGCCTGTAATTTGCAATCTAATTGCTGTCAGCATTTGTGTCGCCTTATACTTTAATTTTCCCGTTTGTAACTTGATGTTTTAATTTTTTTCAGAGAAATTCTAAGAGATTTACTGATCAGGAAACATTTTTTATTTAATAATATATGCTGGCAAGCTAACAGAATTGCACTTTTCCAATTTCAGCAATACCGTGCACATAGATAAACAGCGTAATATGTATTACATAAATAATCAGCTTCATACTATACATGAGTGAAGTTTTGCAATGATCTAAGAATCTGCTAGATCCGTTAAATCCGTCCACATTGATTGTGTGCATTAGAAGGTATTTTCTCCCTCCTTTTCGCATGCCTTCATAGTGTAATTGGAAGCATACTCGGTGCGCATTCGAGAGGTCCAGGGTTCGAGTCCCGGCAAGGGCACTGCACATTTTTCAAGTTGAATCCAAAAACATAGCAAGCATCCAAACAAACAAAATCCAAACAAAAAACATCAAGCATCCAAAAACATAATGACTCTGCAAGTGGCACCCGAACTAAAATGTGCTGGAGAATAATGTGTCACCACCAGGATTTGGCCATTTTAACCCCTAATCCCCAGTCGCCTTTTAAAAAGAGAAGCATATAAGGTATTTTCTTCCTCCCTTCCGGACGCCTTCGGGATGTAACTGGAAGCATACGCAACGCATATTTGAGAGGACCAGGGTTCGAGTCCCGACGAGGACACTGCACATTTTTCATGCCTTCAGGCAAAAAGCGTAGTAAATCTACAGTATAAATAAAATACAGTCATGTGTTTGTCATATTTGTTTGCTGTACATAAAATAATAAATATATTAAATTCATTCCTTGAATATAGAGCAAAACTACGAGTTATATTTGTGAAATATCTTTTGTTGAAAGAGTGACAAGGTAGTTTATTTTCTCCTATTTTCGATGGCAATATTCCCAATGTCTGTAGAAGTTTTAAGTATGACTGCAAAATGAAAGTGTTCTTTAATTTTAATAAAGTGTGTTTTAAGTTTTTGAGTTTGAAAAATACTTTATTTCATTCTCTTAAATTTAAGTTAACACAATTTTGTATTCATAAAATAGAATTTAGTTAATAGCTAGTAATAACATGCTATTAGTTTGTTTATAACATTGTTGCGTGTGTACGGATTCGTAATGGATTGAATGCATAAGTCAATAAAAAGTTAATAAAATTTATTCTTTTTACAAAAAATAAAAAAAAAGTGTTGAAATATTTCTTCAGAGATATTCGTACATTATCACAACATCTCACAGTAGTTACATTTAAAACTACTGAAACGTTGAATACAACTCAATTAAAAATACAGAGAAAGTTAAAAAGATCTCACAGCGAATTCACTACATTCAATAACAGTATTAAGTAAACAATAGTTCGCTTAAAACAACTACTGAGTTGAGATGTTTTAATCCGGCTTTTATAAGCTTTTTAATTAAGCACGAGAATATTCTCGTAAAATCTATTTTCTAGATTTTCTGGATAGCAAAACAGTACAATTATGATATATCTATTTATTACATATTAAATGCATGCGCTCTTGTATTTTTACTTTTCCGCGTAGTAGCTCTTAAATTTCGTCACGCGCTGCATTGCACGGAAAATTAAAACAATTTTAATTACAATTCTAAATAAATAGCTAAATAAATACAAAATACGTAACAATATGTAACATTAATTCATGCGATTTTTGTTTAAGAATGATCTTGAAGTTTTGTGGGTATTGTCGAGCATTTTTATTAGAATGAAATACAAATAATGTCTAGAATATAGTAAATGCTGTATAATGTAATGCAAAGTGGAGCTTTTTTACCTAGTTTTAAATTTTACATTAGGGTGTAATTCTTCCAATTTCAAACTGTAAAAAATTAAGAAAATTCAGTACAAGGTAGAGCACAGTATACGGTTATCTCATCCGAAAGTACGCAATGCATAGTGTTAGAAACATCTTCGGTGAAATGTAATAAGGGTGAAAGGTTTTAGATATTATCATTTGAATATATTGTGATTCACACAAATTATATAGTGTGTTATAAATATCATAAAATTTGTTATAAATACTATGAATTCGAAAATATGTAATAATATGAAGTACATGTATAAATTGTTAAGAATAACATAAATTGCAATTAAATCTCTCACTTAAACAATGCGCTATTTTAATTTAAGAAAAACAATATAGTATGTGAGATAGAAAAGTATCTAAAAATTGAACTTTGCCAGGCCTTGAGGATGAAGCATGCGCTGATAACATAACGAAATGGTGATAGAAAATAAAATGTTCAGTATATCGAATACCCCAACATAAAAAATAAACATTTGCACTGATCTTTCTCAAATTTCAATATAAGGCCTGAAATCAGACATAAACTAGTACAGCTGGGAAATGTATGATCAAAACTTGAAACCGAATTTTCGTAAGAATGGAAAAGATTTACTCGTACACAGATATAATACACAGCAATCGGAATATGATACACAACAGCAATCAAAGTAAAAAAAAAATTCGGTGATTATGGGAAGTGGATTGGTCATAGTTTTGTTTATAGGTATTGAAGGGACTCTGTTTTGATGATTATTGTGCACTAGATTCTAATTACAGTTTATAAAACTTTTGTCACATTATGTGCAATTAATGTGTATGCTGGTTTCAGATAAGCATTTAGATTCTTTCTGTCATTCACAACTTTTGAATAATGTCGCTTGCTTACCACATATCATAACAATAAATCATTACTAAGAATGTGTGGATTCAGTCTCTCCCCCTTCTGACTGGCAAAGCCATATATATATATATATATATATACGGTCTACTGGTAATTTCTCGGTAATGAATTTCTCGTTCTACAATGTTAGATCAGTTTCTACATTGTTAGGTTCTACATTAGATAGATTTACGAGCTGGTCGACACATTTAAGTTAGATTATTCGGTATTTACAGAAACAGATTGTCTCTGGTTGATCATAAACAGCTGAATTATAATGGTTTAAGTAAGATTATTCGGTATTTATATAAACAGATTGTGTCTGGTTGATCATAAACCACTGAATTATAAATGTCTAACAGTTTTAAAATAGCTGTCTTTATTTTTCTAAGCTAGTGGCCAGTCTGTTTATCATTGTAATTTGTTTTAACATTGTAAAACCACAATCAGTACATCTAAAATCTTATTTCTCAGTCATTCTCTTTGCTTTGTAAGTTGATGCATTTCTACTTGTCTGCGTGACACGGAATGTACATTAGCCAATATGTTTTATAGTGATTATATATATATATATATAAGCATTTTATTAACTCTGCAATAGAATATCAAATAGCGTCTTCGAAGGGAAATTAAATTAAACTCAGTAGACTTACTTAAGCTTTCCACTGCACAGTTATGTTCTTAAAAAATTAAATATTGAACAAAGTTAAGAATGATATCTGAACTGATACGCACAGGATGTTTGAAGAGATATTCTTTCAAGCATTTTGCAGTAGTTGCCAAGGACCAATTTTAAGGTCTCTTCTTCGTGTTTCGACTTACGAGAACTTTCAGCGTACCCATTTTAATTGAAAAGTGTCGTAACTTCCATCAAGATGAATTCAGTTTTTTTTATACAACAACAAACATAAACTCCGTAAATCTATTAAGGGAGAAACTGACGCGAAATTTAGTGGCGGAAGAAGACACAAATCTCATAATTCCGATATGATTGAGAAGAGAATATCTACCCAACAGATTACGAGGAAGTGGAATTTACGGGTTGGAAGACTTCACGGTCAATTGGAAGACCAACCAGCTCAAACGCACGAATCAGTTGAGATTACGAGAACGTTCGAAAGATTAGAGCGGAAGTGGTTTAAGTTCATTTTTCACTCAAGGACTTAACACAACTAATTTTGTCTGGAAAGAAAGTCTTGACGTACTTGTAAATGATACAATTCAAAATTGAAATGCAGTACTAGTTAAAAATTTGCTACAAACTTTAGTTTTAATAAAAATATACGAAATTTGTATCCATATTTCAATAAATGTATGTGCAGAAACATCTGTATTTCAAAAAATGTATATGCACAAGCTTTATATTTCAATAAAAGTAAATACAGAATCATTTACATTTCAGTAAAAGTGCATTGGTTGTTTAAGTTAGCGTTTAAGTTGTTTAAGTTGGCTAGAAACAACGTGTTTGTAGTTTGTAGTCATGTATACTATCATGACTAGTTTACATCAATATTTAAAATCAGCTGTCAAAAGTAATAAAGAATATAAAATAATAATGAAAAGGACATAAATAAATAAGTTTGAAAAAGAAATAATTAGCTTCGTCTACATACTTATGCGTATTGGTTCTTTTAGATATTTCTACATACTTATGCTGACGCATTGTCAGCTTATTTTTGTCAGTTCATTATATGAAATTTCGTGTATTAATTAGTTTTCTATAATCACATTTCTTGATACATTACAGTGTTAATACTTTACCAATTCAATCTGGACAATTTATCATATATGTTGTTCGCTTTCGAGGTTATGTTGCCTAATGTTGCGTAGAACTGCACGGGCTGTCTCTTATTTATCCTAAGAAAATATCTATTTAACATAAATAAGCTAATAGTGAAAATTATGTTAGTACAAATATTATAGTTGAAATAAACTTCTTCAAAACTTAGTTTTCTTTGAAAATGATTAATAAACTCTGCCTTTCTATACACTAGAAATAAAGTTTGACATTTAGTAATTTAACAGCAAATTTTAATGTATTTTTTTAACCTTGGCATTGACAGGTTTTCCCTAAAAGAACGAAGAAGAAAGAAAGAGTTGTTAATGAAGCCCCGCTTATTGCGAATAAATGCGTTAAATTAATAAAGTTGTTTGATTTTTTAATCCAAGAGTAAACCAAATGTGTCATTTTCCGCTTACATAAATTAAATGATGCTTGACATTTGTTCCCATGTACTTTTTAACCGAAAAAAAATAAAATAAATTCGTTTATAAACGTTGATACGTAGAGTGAGCGGGCGGGGGGGATATGTTCTTTTTTTTTCCAAAAGCATCGGAATTAGTATTTTCCTCTGAGCATTTCTTCTTAAAGAAGGGTATTTAAAGAAACTCGACGCTTGATATTTAAGCATAACAGGATAGGCAAAGTAAAATTATAGCTTGACGCATTTACGAAATTTCGGGATGTGAATTATTCAATCTGAAGCAAAAGGTTTTCAACGCATACCTAAAATTCTTTGAAATACAGGACAAAGAAGTGAATAATACGCTTACAGTTCAAAGAACTGAAGATTCGAACATAGTTTAAGGTATTAGTTACCGAAATACACTCACTTCCAAAAGTTAAGCACGGAGAGGAAAATGCTAATTCCCGGAAGCCACTCAAGCAGATGACGCAATTCGTTGCAGAGGTATATGGAAGTATGCAAATATGTTAGGTAACAGCCAATCGCGCTTTCATGTCAAAACATATGAAAAAAAGTCAGTCTTATAAGAAGCTAGCTTTGTTACTGTTACAGACGTTGATTGTAAGTGCTTATAGAAGATGTTTAAAAGTGTCGTACAATTTGTTTTCAAGACATACGTGTTTCTATGACTTCCAGGAGAATGGAAGATTCTGAGCGCTGACGTGCTGTAGGACGCATTGAAGCAGGACAGTCGATCACAGATGTTGCTCTTTTCTTCGTTCATCATTCTGTAATTTCACGTTTGTGCAAACAATTCCAAACCACACAGACAGTTGTTCGAAGGCCTGTAGCCGGTCTTCCAAGGATTACAACCCCCGGGGAAGATCGATATATTGCTATTGTAGACAAGCGGAATCGCAGAGCGACCTCCACACGTGTGACATCTATGGTGACCGCGTCCATTGGTAGAGCGATATCTGCAGCTACTGTACGGCGAAAATTACATATGAGCGGACTGTACGTCCGGGTACCTCGAGTTGGTGTTCCCAGTGATGCCGGGAATGTGTTTGACTGGGGCAATGTCATGTTTACTGATGAGTCAAGATTTGCTCTGGAGCCAGATGACAAGCGTATAAGAATATGACGTGAACAATGAACACGCAATCAGTCCCAAAGCGTCACCGAACATCACGCATTCCGAGGCGGAAGCATTATGGTGTGGGCAGCGATTTCATTAGGATACCGCACCGACCTGCATATCTTTAAACGGGGTCCTTTGACGGCTGTCCGGTACGAAGACGAAGTCCTAGAACCCATTTTGAGATAGTACGCTGTAGCAGTTGGCCTCACTTTTGTTGTAATGGACGATAACATACGTCCCCATAGAGCTGACATACGTCGATGACTACCTGGAGAGTGAAGGGATTACGTGTATGGCGTGGTCAGCATATTTGCCCGACTTTAATCCCATTGAAAATCTTTGGGTTGCTCTCGGCCGTGCTATATCTTCATGTTTCCCACCTCCAGCCACTCTTAATGAGCTGGAAACTGCTGTACAAGAAGAACGGCGATTGCTTAATTCTGCGGTGGTTGACCACTTAATTGAAAGCATGGTGACAAGGTGTAAACTTTGTTTACGGAGGAGGGGGATCACATACCCTATTAACGTCCTTTTTTCCATTTTATGCTGTTTATTTTCACTTTATGCATAATTCTGTTTAAGTCTCCAGTATGTCATTATCTGATAACTTACAAAATTTTAATATTATTTTCATATCTACGTATAATTATTCATTTTGTTTTATACATAAATATATTCCAGCCCAATTTTGTGTCAATCAAAGCAGGATTTGTTTAGTTTTGTGCATTTTACATCTTCGTGCTTAACGTTTGGAAGTGAGTGTATTATGTCCTTGGGAACATAAGAGTTCGTCTGGGCTGTTTGCAGATGAACAATCTACTTGCAACAGCCCTTCGCGGCTTCAACTAATGTAATAGGAAAACGAGCTGGTTTCCGTTGGGAATTCCCAGGTGAATATATCAATTCTAAGGTGTTTTCTATAGTAAATAATCAAATTTGATATAACTGGTATATTTGACTCCAGAATTAGTATAGAAAGCGATAGTAGGCGTTATTTGATATGGAGAGAACTTGGAACCGGTTATCATCCGTCAAACGTCCGTGAAAGAGATGCATATGGTCGAGGCAGTGTCTGTGTTTATGGTGGCATCTCTTTGGGTGGATACATATACCTCCATGGTTTTCCAAGGGGAACCGTGAATGCTCAGGTTTATAGAGATGACATCCTTGATGCTTATGTGCGCCCATATGCCGTGGCAGTATGTAATGCTTTCCTGTTACGGGACGACAACGCAAGACCACACAGGGCTCGCATCGTAGATGATTATTTTCAACAGGAAACAATTATGCGCATGGTGTGGTCAGCTCGATCCCCGGACTTGAATCCTATCGAGCACGTTTGGGATGCTTTAAGGAGACGTCTAGCTGTTCTCAATCCGCCCCATCACACCCTTGCCGCGCTTGCAACTGCTTTGCAAGAACAAGGGCTCTCGCTTCCTATGGAATTGATAGACCGCATAATTGAATCATCGCTGTATGTGTTGCATTGCTTCTAGAGACGATCATATTCCATATGGAAAGTACTGTTCCTATACTATACTACCATAATTGTCTGGTAATTTCTTTTTATGTTATTTGATACCTTACTATATGTTGTACATTGTGGGTAAGTTTCATTAAATTCTACATGTAACGTTTTCATTAATCGTGGTTTTTGTGATTTTTCCTTAATTTATGATAACCAGTGTATATCTTGTTTCGTTTGTAGTTTTCTGATCCATTATCATTTCCTACAAATATTTCAAATTTTCTAATTTTCAATTTTGGGCTAGAAAAATAAAATAGACTGAGACAAGTCCAAAAATATATAATTTATGCATGTTTCGAAATTTTAAAAGATAGAAGTCTCTCATTAAAAAACGTAAACAGCCACTGCCATACCCACGAGTTTAACGGGATAGATGTTTTATATTCCGTTATCTCTTGCATATATGCATATACAGATGTTTTAGCAGTTTTTATTACTTATTTGGGCAGAATATGACTCCTTTGAAAGGCATTTGGCAACACATTTTTAAACTGGCATGTTCATCAAGCTGTGTGGTGGACAATTGTCGATTTTCGTATATTTATGTTCAGCGTGCCTTGATTATTTTATGTTTCGCTATTCTTTTCGCTCTTTTCACTTAATTTCGTACTTTGTGTGTTTATTTTCGATTTTGAAAAACTGTTTTTATGAGTATTATCACATTAAAATTAGGTTTGTCGAGGCAGTAATATGTTTTAATGATGGTGTACAAAGCCGCAGTAAAGTAATGGACTTAACAGGAATGTGTGCAGGGTTTTATATGATAAAGTGTCTGCGGAAAATAGATTGCCTTAGAATTAGTGAGGCCAAGCTCGCTTACCAAAAGCTTTCTAAAATGGCTAGAAATAAATTAAATTTATAAAACAAAAAAACAGCTTGATGTGAAAATGTCAGTTCCAGATGATTATGGTGCAGGAAAATATGAAAATCACATTTTTTTGTAAATTATTAGTTTTTAAATGTTTTTTTTTCTCAAAAAGTTTTTTTTTAACTTCCGGTACACTTTTTTTGAAAACTATTGAACCTGGAAAGTTCCAATTTCTACTGCTATTTATCATTACTATTTCTTTGAAACTATGCTGGACATAAAATTTGTGAGCATTAGTATTGAATATATTAATAATTTAATATTAATTTTTTTATGATTTTCAAACCATTTTACTATTTTATTTTTAATATTTTTTCTTTTTAAGTAAAACGTAAAATACTGCTTATTATTCTTAAAAGGTATGCTTTTAACTACCATGTAAAATCTGAAAACGATTGGTGCAGTAATTTAAAAAAAAGGGTTCCAAACTAGCACATTGTCACAAGAGATTCGTCAAAAGTAAGTGAAATTAAACAACTGGTCTTTAAAAATATTAGGCATTTAATATGTAATCAAAATCGCTGACACAACCTTGTATTTGGCGTACATTTATTAAAACACTCAATAGATTTCGAGCCTCAAGAAAATCCAATTCACCAACGGAAGAAGGTTTTTGATAATTAAAAAAAATATCCAAAAAGCTTCTTCCGTTGGTGAATTGTATTTTCTTGAGGCGTTTCATATTCAGAAAGCTTTAGCATGTTTAGTGAATGATTTTAGGTCCAATCCAGTCCTTCCTAACGCTTTTAAAATTTTATTAGCATAGTTCTTGGTTATTATTTTTGGGGATAGATGACTTTTGCTCCTCGCGGATGTTCCTACATGAGGGTATGAAAAGCCGTTTCTGAGGTTGCTTTCCCTTTCTAGAAAATTTCGTTCTCCCGATGAGCAGGGACCTGTAGCTGCCCTCGAAAGCGATTGAGTGTTTTAATAATTGCACGCCAAATACAAGGTTATTTCAGCGAGTTTGATTGTCGCATTGGCGTGTTTCTCTTCTATTCTAATTTAATATTTTTTTAGTCTACAATCTATGTATTTGAAATGAAAAAAGAATCAGGTGTGCAAGTTTATTATGAGAAAAGTTATACCCTAATAATTTTTGTCTCGAAATAATTGCATTTTGCCAGTCGACATGTCGCATGTCTCCTTAAATCAATGTACATTCTCATAGTTCTCTTGAATCTTCATACTTTTGTTATTTTGAAATTCTGATACTTGTGTCAGACCAATAAAAACCATTTGAATCCCCATCTCTCTTTTCCCGAAAATACATTAATCAGAGAAGACGTATTATATCTCGATTCGCTTCTTTCCTAGGAAATCAAATTTCTCAGAAAAATCTAAAATTTCAATAGGCATATTTGCGTGTCCTTAAGTCTTATACAATGGTACTGAAAAATAATGTAAGTATATAAAAAAAATTTAAAGTTTTAGATGAAACCTGGCTGTTGAGGGAACGAAAAGCTGCTTGATATGTTGTATACATTCCCTCGAAAGAGTAATAAATAATCGAAAAGAACAGCATGAAAAATTAAGAAAATTCGGAAATGGAAATACACTCATGTCCATAAATTAAGGATAACACAAAGTCAGGCAAAGAAAGAATTAAAAGGAAAACAAATTTGACTTATTTGTAAAGCTTATTTATTAAACAAAAGGTAAAGAGCAAAAAAAAAGTTGGTATATGTTTGATATTATTTAAAAAAATTAGCGATTTTTTCTCCATGGAGCAAATTACAAAAAAAATCTATTTACAAAAAACCAATATTACTTGGTTGTTACGATTGTTAATACATTGTATGTCTCCCAGACGATGCAAAACGGTCCGTACAACGCCTAGGCATGCTGAGTATCAAATTATCAATCTGATCTTGGGGGACATTACACCACTCAAAAAGCAATGCTTTCCGAAGTTCCGGTAGACATGTAGGAGGAGGTTGACGGGCTGCAACTCGTCAGCCAAGCATGTCCCATACATGCCCTACTAGATTCAAGTCCGTTGAGAATGCTGGCCAGTTTATGCGGTTGATATCCTCCGATTGAAGGCATTCGCTTACGATGTTTGCACGGTGAGGACGGGCGTTGTCATCCATAAACACAAACTGTGCGCCCATGGCGCCCCAAAACAAATGTACATGTTGTTCCAGAATGACGTCCCGATAGATTTGGCTTGTCATGGTTCCAGTTTGAACATGCAGGTCAGTTCTGGAACCCAGGATAATTCCACCCAAACGAGCACTCCTGCACCACCGTAACGGTGTCGTTCAATGATGTTTTCTTGGTGGTAACGGGTAACTGGAGCTCTTCATATGAAAGTCCGATGAGAATCAGACTGCAAGCTAAACCTGGAGTCGTCGGAAAACATCACACAAGCCCACTGTTGCGGTGCCCACAAGACATGCTCTCTACTCCAGGCTATCGCAGGCGACAGCGAGTTACAGTAAGTGGAACGCATCTGACAGGTCTACGAGCATATAGACCAATCTGCTTTAAGCGTCTGTACACGGTCTGCCTTGAAATTGTCGTACCAGTGGCTGAAGAAAGCTGACGAGACAGGTCTGAGGCTGTGCTCCGCCTGTTTCTTTTGGCAGTAACTGCCAAATACCGGTCCTCATTCGGCGTTGTAACTCTGGGGCGACCTGTGCTGTACTCACATTACCATCATCTTGGAATCGTTGCCAAAGCCTGGAAATGGCACTCTGGGCAATTCCAAGTTCGTCTGGTACTTCCAGTTGGGTACGCCCACATTTCAGACGGCCGGTAATTCTACCACGTAAAAAATCATCCAAATGCGTCCTTTGTGTCATAACTATTCGGTTATTGCACTGAAATGCTTATAAAGCGCCTGCGAACAATTTTACATCTTTGCCTGTATTCCTTATATATCACTCACTTACACTCTCGTCATTGTGACGTACCATCGGTGTCATCTGGTTACTTCCTGAAATTTGAACATGATTCTTGAAGATGTGTGTAGTGATTTTACAGGTGATATATTTATTTTAGAGTTCGATTTCCGCGTGACGCCGAATTATCCTTAATTTATGGACATGAAAGTATTTATGCGTAGGAAAATAAGTGCACATGCGGTTAAGCAATAGCCCTAAACTAAGTATTCCTATTAGCGAATCAGCGCTGCAGCAAAAACTTCGAAATTGGATAACATAGTGTTAGGAACTTTGTACGCTGAGAAAAAAATGATAAATGAACAAAAAAATCAATAAACAAATGAAAATGAAATTAAAATGAAAATAAAAGGGACAGTTCTATATCTCCCTTTCTACTGGGCCGATTGTCGAAATTCAAATTCCGTTTTTCATGACTAGAAGGTCCGATTTAGAATATGTATTAGATTTATATACAGTATGGTTCTAGTATAGGTATTTTGACACAAAATCGGACTTTTTCTGAAATAACATACCAATGCTTTTTTTTTCCATTTTTTGATTCAACGACTTAAATTATGCCTAAATAAATAATTGTGTAAAATTTGGTGTGAAATTTACGGAAAAAAATTTAAAAAAATTATCTTGGCGCATTTTTTTTCAGTTTGCGCCAAGAATAATTAATTCTTTTGGCGAGCCTCTTAATTGATAGCAACCTATTTTACTTTACTTGTTTTTCATTTTACACTAGCAGAAAAAAAAACGGTCATCGTCCATACCTTCAGGTAATTTCAACAATGTGCATAAACTGCATTTGACGTTATTATCACTTATAACGAATGTGGCAAACTTCAATACGCACCAAAATATAAATTCACGTATATTTCAGGAAATTATGAATAAAAAACTATAATTTTTTTCAGGTGTGCCTAGAAATGTATCTACTTTAAGATAATGTTAAAAATTTTATAGGCTATAGCAGCAGTTCTCAACCTGTGGTACGCAAAGGAACAGAGTATTTTAACTATTAAGTTCAAAAGTCTCGTGAAGAAAAAAAGCAAATGATAAAAATTTCCTATGGTCGAAGACAAAATAAAGATTTTAGAACTAACACACTTGTTAACTTTAACTGAACCAAAAAAAAAATTAAAGACATTTTCAAATAAATTGATTACAGTTTTATTGCTTTTTGCACAACCTATTTGTGTGAACAAAGATTTTCTTCCATGTTTTATTTAAAAAATAAAACAGAATAAAATTAAAAGTGATTTACGGTTAATGCTAAGTGAAATAAGGCCAGACATAAAGAAATTGATCTCTATTAAACAGACTTAAATTTCACAGTTAATTTTAGAATTAAAGTATCATATCTGGAATTTTGATAATTGAAAGTTTGATAATTTTGTATTATATCTTGAATTTGATAATTGAATTCTTAATCTAACATTTTGTATCTGTGTATATTTAATACAAATAACCAAGTCGTGAAAATGGCAAAATATATATATATTTTTAAATATTTCCATTGAGAACATGAAAATGATTATTATAAAATGGTACTAAAGTTGTTTTAATTTTTATTTAGATGGCACATGTTAGTCTAAGATTCGAGAGCCGATATCGCGAACCGCTGGCTATAGTACAAATTTTTTTTCCAAAAAATTATAAGAATATTTAAAAGTATAAATTGAAAAAATCATAAAAATGTACAAATTGTATTTGGATTAAGACTAAATTTTGAATTCATAAAGAATCGAGTAAGTTTAATAAAAAAGATATATTAATAAATATATATCAATTTAAATTAAAATTGAGGAGCGAAAAGTTTGAAAGCTAATTTTCTAAAAACTGCTTTTTGCAAAAGTTGGCAATTTGGCAAAATTTGAAGCGTAGAATCGGCGGTATATGTAACACATTTTGCTTGTTTTTTTTTTCAGAGAAGGTCCGAATTAGCCTCAAAATACGTATAATAGTACAAAGCTATACATATATGTAATATATATCTAAGTCGCGCTTCCGAGATATGAAGAACGCATGTTGAATTTCGCCAATCGGCCCAGTAGAACGGGACATATAGAATTGTCCCATTTTTTCCCATATTCTACATAGATAGATCATTTTAGTGCAGTTTTATGTGAAAGTGTTGTATAATGTGGTATAAAAATCTAGAGAGACGAAGCTTGTCGGAAAAGTAATAGTACTGGGCAAGTCGATTTGACCCTGAGTAAACGGATATCCGGCTAAATTGGCGACATATTGCCAAGCTGGCAGCGGTTTTGGTGACTCTGTCCCAGAATTAAAGAGAAATCGCCAAAAGTCGCGAAACTTGGTAATTATTTGGTGACATTTGACAATTTCTCGCTAAATGTGTGACAAACATTAGTCACCATGACATTTGTGTACTGTTTCTTTATCACTGTAATAGGTATTGTAATTGAATAAACGTAATTGCTTTCATATGCAAATGTAGCAGCAACTAGCCTCTTATGGTTTCCAAGGAATTTCGAGAAGTACGAGACATTTCTCAAGCGCCGAACGAAAACTATATAAGCTTGGAGAGAGCATCTGCTCTCAGTTGTCAGTTGTTGTTAGTTGTTTAGTTTAGCGTAAGTTCGGAATACAGAGATTTTTCGGGTAAGCTTCCATCTTTAGATACGCTTTGCATTACGTTGTGTTTAAGTCCTCAGCAGTTTGAAGTATAACTACTGATTGTATTCTGTGATACTGTGAAGATTGCACCGCTATTTTTGTGGAAAAGTCCAGAAATGTGAAGTGTCTCCTTTGATGAAACAAATTTTATCAACCTATCATCGGAACTATCATCGGTACATTCAATCTATTACGAGCCCGTACGCACCCGATTAGCGATGAATTAAAATCATGCGACGAAAGTCATTGAAACTTCAAAAATAAGAAATTTTGAAATTCCATTCCAAGTTCTCTTCGAGGAAAATTAGCAAAACTTTAACATATACATCGAACTAAAAATTCCGATTGAATATTGATAGTGAATTAGAGAACTTATAAAAACTGAACGATAAAAGAAGCGGAAAGGGCTGTTGGCAAATTCATCTTTTGAGAATATTCTGAATAATGATTCTGAATTTTTCATATCTATTACTGTTTTACTGAAAATTGCACCATTCCGAAAAGACGTTGAGATTCTAGACTTTATTAATGAGATTGAATTTTCTGAGATATGCAAAAATGACGTTTTTGTCACGTTTTGATTAAATTTATTTAAGTCTCCATACTGCTAAATAAATGACTAAATTTATTTAAGCATTTATTAATTTTTTAGTTTAAAGCTTTAAATAAAACATCGAAAATATTTCATATTTTATTAAACGTACGTTTCGCTTCTTTAATTTTCATTATTTTAAAAACCATTTTATTTCGATGTTTTTTCCCGGAATATTTGAGCTATCACCTTCCTATTGTATTTGAATTATTTAAAAATGAAATAGTTTGAACATAGTCAAACCTGGATAAAAAAAACGAAAGTAAACACTGCCATAAAATGTACGAAAATTACCTAAGACTTTTCAATCTGTTATATTAAAATAATAAATTTTGTTGAGAAAAACAATGCTTCTGAGCTTTGAATTCAGCTCTCATAACACAAGTCTCCTCGTCAACAACTATAAATATACTCCTCTACAGAATATCTAAAACTTTACAAACTCATTCCTTTAAATTCTAAGAGACAATCCAAGAAAGAAATGAAGATAAACCTGAGAGTTTAGATGCTTATCCATCTGTTGCGCTAAATATAGTAAGTAGAGCGAATATTCCTTGGACTAGGCTTTGAAGTAATAACCATCAAATTCGGAGCAAACATTCTGGATTGGAATGACTTTTTCTTGCTTTTAAAACTGTAAACATTCTTTTGAGCTGAGGCGATTTTATGCTAAGTATAGTTGAAGCAATTTCGAGTTATTCGTGAGCCGTAAGAAATGAATACTTGTAGTTTCACGTCAGTTGTGTGACATATATTCAAAATTCATTGCTTTGCAAAAACAAAAGCGAGTCTTATAAAATAGTAGTACCTTTTCCTCTGAGAATGAGCATTAGGTATTCAGTTTTCTGATACGCAAAGCGAAGTGTTATTCATATTTTATTTGCGCAATTTGATTCAAATTTTATAGTCGTTCCGTTATGTACTACATGCGTCATATTATAAACATATTAAATATTATATATTAAGCCTAACTGATATTGTGACTAAATATGCGTATTAATAGAACACTTTCAGTAATATATAACGTGTAATAAAATGGCTTTATTCACTTAAATAAGCAACATTAACAATTTTGTTGAAACGCCTACAATGTCTGTCTAAAACGCTTGATTATTTTAAAATATTTAAATAATCGTTTAAATAATTTGCATGTTCCCTTAAGATTTCGAAAAGTTTCCTTGAAACATTTAAGAAGAGCGCATGAGCTCCAAATTGTTTAATGAGAAAAATTGAAAGTAAATAAATAAATAAAAAAGAAAGAAAATCTGAAAGGTTTCATATTTTTTATTTATTTTTAATTTATTTATTATTTTCATTTCAACAGAAATATCGCAAAATAATTTTAAAATGAGCATATCATTAGAATTCCTGATACACATTCTCGCGCTTTGGAAATAAAAATGTTTTTTTCTGTACAACGTTGTCATTGCTCGCTTTGAAATCCTTGAGTTTGTTAATCAAAAATTCGTTAAAGTTTTACAAAATATGAAATCGATAATAAAACAAATTCCAAGCTACGGTTTCTGGATGCCCATATTTGGTGGAGGCTTAATTTATACACAATTTGATAGCTCTAGGTACCGTTATTTTATCTCAATGCGAGAAACTTACATATAATTATGGAGATTCTTCATTCTTATTTAATTTCTTTAAATATAACAAAGGGCGATAATATTCGTGGGAACAGTTTGAAAAGCGATACGAACATTTACAGTGAATCGACAGAAAATGCGAAAACGAAATTACTAGCCCTTTTGAGCTAATAAACTTTTGGACTAATAAATAAATTTCAAATCTTTCAGATTTTATATTATGCCCAAAGGGGCGTTTTTTTTTCACGTGGGTTCAAAACGGGATTTGAAACGTGATACAGATATTCAAAGTCATTCGAAGCAAAATGCCTTTAGACATTGTAACGCCTTTGTGTTGCTATGCTATCAGCATAATAGCATTTAAGAAATCAAGCGAAACCTGGCATATCCGGGCTAGAATATAAACGCGATGTCAGTGTTAATGTATCGATTTGAAATCGTTGAGTTTTTTAATCAAAAATTCATTGAAGTTTTACAAAATATGAAATAGATAATAAAACGAATTCCAAATTTGGGCTTTCAGTTGCCCATATTCAAGTGGAGGACTACGTAATTCAAAATTTGACTTTTCTATGTAAGTTTTTTTTTTTTTTTTTCAAAATGCAGAAAGTACACGCATATGTTCATGCAGATTCTTCATTGTTTAACTTGAAATATAATACAGTGCTTTAATATTTGTGGCATTAATTTGAAAAGTGATTCAGACTTTTATATTGAACCAACGAAATATGCCAAAACTAAAATTATATGCGTATATATATATATATATATATATATATATATGCGTGTGTATGTA
>KK122389.1:359283-497343 GCA_000611955.2 Stegodyphus mimosarum
CAAAACAAAAATATATGTGTATATATATATATATATATATATATATATGCGTGTGTATGTGTGTGTGTGTGTGTATGAGATAAAATATATGTAAATCAGCTTTATAATTTAATTTACTGATAGCCTCAATTCCTCGTTTTGAACTTGAGTATTTGTTCTTTCTCTTCTAATCTTGCCTGATTTGTGTAACATGGATGTCGTAGGTAATTCGGAACCTAAACTCAAAATATTGGGAACTAAAACTTTTCTTACATAAACCAAACCTTCTTCTTCGTAAGTTTCCATATTAGGTAACTGCGCACTTAGCTTCTACCTTTGTTGATACTGGGACGCTATTTTGAGGTGCTCTCTTCCTACTGCAACAGTCGGTATCAAAAATTTAAATATTCTGGGAATAAACAAGTTTAGAGTGCTGACTGAGTTGCGGCCAGAAAGGATAATTTAAATAAAAATCTAATTTAATCAGCTTCGACTGCCACCTTTCTCAGTTATTACGAATTCACCCATTCTGCGCAATCAAAATACTTCCTCTTCAGTATGGATCTACAGAGATACCTCGATATATGAGGGCCCTAATATACGAGTGTTTTGAGATATGAGCCGCCGAGCGAGCGATATTTTGCTTTGAGATGAGAGCAAGGTTTGAGATACGAGGAATGCGAACGCATGTTGGAGTTGTGTGCAGCGTCTAACAGTTTCTCCCACCTTCAGACTATACCTCAGTCTGTGTGCTTGTTTCCCTCGTTGTCGAAGCATTTTTGATCAGTTGGGTTCGCGTTTTTTGCTTTTTGTACATTTACAAAACATTATGACATTTATTTTTAACAAAAAATTAGTTTTGAAGAGGATCCAGAGAGGGGGCAGGTTATCCCTACAAAAGACACAAAGGAGATCTATAAAGGAATGTGGGAGAAAGTTGTAAAGTTTGTGGATAAAAATTACCCCGGAAAAGTTGCAACTGGTCGTGCATCGGAGTTGTTCAACGAAACCTGCCTAACTCATTTCCTCAATATTCTGAAAGGGAGGAAGAAACAAACCTCCTTGGACGGTTTTTTAAACGATCTGCAGGTGAAAATGAGCAAAGCATGACAAAAAAAAAAGCGAAGACCAGTAACGAAAATTAAGCGCTTCCGTAAGCACTTCACTTTTTCTTGTATTATGTTTATTATAGAATATGTATTTGTTGTTTATAAATAAATGTTTCTTCTTGTAAATACATTTTTCTTATTCAAAAACACTTAACAAAAACAACTGAGGTGATGTTTTGGGAGCTGGAACGGATTAATGGCATTTCCATTAATTTCAATGGGGAAAATGGCTTTGAGATACGAGCAAGTTTACGGAACGAATTAAACTCGTATGTCGAGGTACCACTGTACGTTTTAAACCATTAGTATTCCTGCGATTTTACGCTTCAGTATTTCTATATCAGTACTTTTAAATTTGTTTTTATAACATTTTTAGTACGTTCTATGAATTCTACGTACTACATCCTCAACATTGCTAAGTCTGCTTCTATTTTTTCCTCACACGCACATATTTTTTCTTATAATATTCCTCTACTTAATTTTCCTAAACTACTTTATATTTTATTAATTTTTATTATTGATAAACCATGTAAGGGGAATTTGTGTAACAGGGAAGATAAATTGCCGAAAGATTTTTTTTAAGGAAAATGCTCGTTTTCTCGTTATATAAGGGAAAATATACTGTCAGCGTTCGGTGATCTTACCTCCTAGACGCTAGTGAACATTTCCTAAATTAAATTTAGATCTTGATCATGAAAGAACTTGTTCATAAAATCGATCAAGATATTGCTAAAAATGTTCGGGAAAGCAATCTGTTGCTATCACAAAATCTGTGACCAAAAGAAGAAATTGAATAAAAGAATAAAAGGCATTACTATCTAATTTTCTGGACAGATGAGAAACAACCAAATGGTCCGAAACAATAACAAATCGACAAACGAATTTAATTAACATAATCGTCAAAGATGTAAAGGTTTTTTATCTTCCTTGTACAAAGTGAAGGAAGTATTGCAATTACGAAAATTTCTTGGTACCATATTTCAACGAAAACACCCATTTTGATTGTTATCGATTGCATATTAACGATGTTTTAGCTGACAGCTGTACGTAAGGACAGAATGATAGACACGTTTCCCCAAACGAATTATAAATCTGATTTAAAATGGATTCAGAAGAGGTTTTTTTCGTGGCGTACTTAACGTACGTACGTATGAATATATATACCCCGCATACCTCAAAAACGAATAACCTCAGAAAGTTGCAATTTTGTATGTGGGACTGCTATAACATGTAGATGTACACCTCCCTTTTTGGTTTGAATCGGCAGCACCAAAAGTGTGCAAATATATGTATATATATATCCACTCTGTTACTCTGTTCCGTAAGCCTAGTTTCTTTATTCTTATATGTTTGTAAATTGTGCATTTTTTGTTTTAAAAATGATTGAATTATGCTGCTCGTATCTTCCGATTAAGGTTTTTATACCTTTAGTTAACCTGCATGTTATAAATATAGAACTCTCAAAGATTTAAAATGTGTTTAAGTGCATCTAAGCCTATTTTTTCACCATAGCAGCCTTATTTGCTTACACTTGAAACTTAGTAGAATAGAGGATTTGTTGCCAATCTAGAAAATATAAGCTTCACAACAACAAAGTAGCGTCTTCTTTTATTATTGCGAATTAAATTAAGATTAATCCATTCTGGAATTATCTTTTAAGGTATCTGCCTACGTTCGGACCACTTTTTTTTAAAAACATAGAATTCTGATTAAATATTTATTTATTTAGTCAAAATATGATATCAAATCATGAGAATAGGTAAATTTTTAGGAATATTTTCATAAATTTTTGAAATATATGCAATTTTATGCAAATTTTTAGGAGAATTTAACACTTACGTTAAATGTCGTATATTTGTTTTTACTCCATATATTTTAATTTTACTTATACTGTATACTACTACAACACTTATCTGTGTTATGAACTAAAATTTTTATGATATTTCTAAAATTTACTAAAATATGTGTAATTACATGAAAAAAACCAGTTTTTTGTAAAATATTTCTTATCATTTTATATAGAAATGCTTATAAAACAATCAAATTAATAAATATAACTTAGCTTTTAGCTTAAAACCTAGTAATCAATATAGAAAACACTATGGTTAAATTTCATAGAGATATCTTTAGAACATTTTGAGTAATTACATTTCTTGTATGTAAAAACACTACAAAAATTAGTTTTCCAGAAAACGCATTTAAAGATTTCACATTAACAGAAAAACTGTTCTGTTGTATTTACACACTTAAAATTCTCCACATTTGTACATCACGCCCTCCATATCTTCATACTTAAGTAATTTTGATTTTCTATTATATTATTTGATTTCCTAAATGCTGTTTTTGATATGAATGGCAAATTCAAGGTAAACAACAACTTTTTACCAGATGTGTAACCTTTTCCAATGAGTCTTAATCCAAGTACCAAGAAAGAATTTAAAATATTCTTATTTTCATTTTTGGGAGTTGAAGAAAATGCTTTTATAAATCCGCATTTACATTTCAAGCTGAAGTTTGAGAAAAGTCCAAATTTTGAATCTTCTACTAATTGCAAGCCAGTTTTGAAACACACTGGACAGCAGAGAATAGAAAAGACAGAAGCTAATTTTGCAATATCAAATATTCTATTTCCTTTTAAGTCTTGATCATTCTTTGCAGTAATAACATCTGTAAGTTCAAAAGTTTTTAATTTCGATGAGCTTGTAGATGTTACATCATTATCAAAAACAGTTCGAGTTCCAGTTGTATAACGATTACCGTAAAAAAATCGCTTTTTACTTCTCTTAGATCTCGCTTTTGGCATCTTAGAATACTTAAAATAATGCAACAAATGTTCAAAAGAAAATAAATAAAAGAAGCAAAGAGATAAATATAAAAATTAAACAAAAATAAAGCGTCAATATGCGTGTAGCAAACGAAGAACAAGCGTGGAACAAATGTAAACAATAATTACAGTGTAGCCAGTCACAATTCGATAAATTAAGGCAAATAATTATTGCCAGAAACAAAAAAAAGTACCCAGAATTAAAATGAAATGTTTTAGCACAATTTACATACAAACAGGTTAAAAAAAAGCACGGATAACACCATTGTTTACCTTTAAGTTTAGCCTTTTAAATGGCACTTCCGGTCTTTCTGCTTTCACTTCCGGTGCAGTTAATTGGCGATATCTTCTCTTCTAATTATCATAAACGTAAACATGAACCATTTTCGGAATCCTACAAAACTGACCTTTTAAATTGGGCAATAAAAAAAAATCGAATTTTTTCGCCAAAATCGTTTTTTTAACGTAGGCAGATACCTTAAGTTATTAAACTATTCCATGTTTACTCAGGATAGCGTCCACAAGAAATTAAATAAGCTTCTATGAGTTCAGTGTCTTTTTGCCGAGTAAGGCCAAAGTAAATTTCAGTTTTGTGCACCGAAAAATCCGTCTTATTGCACGCTGGCCGAATTGCTTGTTTTTGGGCAGAAACTGTAATTTTAATTGTAAAAATTGTCTTTCAATTTCTTTAATTGTATTTGGCGTTTTAGGTTTTCCTATACCTTTCAATTTTTAATGGGAATATTTTGACTTTTTATTATTTTTGCCTTGCCGAAAACTGTATTAATTGAATGAGAAATACATCTCTAATGAAATTCGAGGAAATAAGTGTTTCATATTAACAGAAAATACTGTAGCCAGTCTATTTCGGACAGAGGAGAATGTTTACGAGTAGCGCATGCGCATTAGGTACGAAATGCTGAATCGTCTGTGGAAAACTGTTTAATTTCTTATATTCATCGTTTTAGATTTATTATAGTAGTTGAAATGAACATGTGGTAACGATTAGATAATTCTTCAGATGATATGATTTTTGTGCATTCTGAGTTATAAAATGAATGAGATTTAACACTGTGAAGTGAACCTAGCGCCAGAGTATTGCTATGGTAAATAAATGCAGTGAATTTTAAAAAGCGCATTTACTCTACTGTGGTTTATGCGCTATCGACGAAGTAGATGTAGTATTTCATTTCAATAAGATTAAATGAAATGCAGGAAAAATGAGCATAATTTAATATTCCGAACAAGGAAGTCATATTGTATACTCATCAGAAATTTTAATATTTGTAGTCAATATATATGAGGTCTATTATTAAAAGGACTATATTCCTTTAAATAAGGGGGAGGGGAACATTTATAATTATACATTATATTAGAATTATATAATATATAATTTTAATATTTCCCCCTCCCCCCTTGTTAAAAGAAATATTAATGTTCTGAGCATCTGCATTCACTGAACATCGAGATTAAGATAGAAACACTCAGATGAAGGTGACTTATTTTAATTGTGTTCTATTGAACTAAATGGAAAGGGATATCACTTTAATTACAAGGGCTCTATATTACTATTTGTACTCTTTTTTTCAATTTCATAAGAACTTATAAGCATTTACGTATTCGTATTTTCGTGCTATTAAACAATTAAAATGTTTATGTAATTTGGTGAACTTTTAAGGATATTTTTAAAGGTAAATAGAAACTTAATTTATACAAATATTTTATAGATGTGAAAAGAAACAATATTAAGAAAGAAGGGGAAGTAACGTTGTTTATGCTAAAAATGACTTACGACGAAGGTATCGGAACACCCATTTTAAGCCATTTGTCATAGCTCTGAGTACGAGTATATCTAGACGCTGAAAGTACTTTAAAAACGATTTATTATACAGATACTCTTTTAGCTGAGGGTCTTATTGAAGTCATTTCTGTTTTAAATGATTTATTACAAAATTCTATATTCATGCATTTCCTGAGAAAGCTATTCATGTAACAGAATAAAAACATTTCCAAAATTTCTGAGATTCGAAGTGTATGAATAATGAACATGTCAAAAGTATGCACATTTGCAATAGCATTTTGTAAGGATAAAACTTCATTAAGTCATTTTGTTAAATTAGTATGGTTGTATAATCACTGTATAATATTTAATTTTCTCCTCACTTATATGTTAATGAAAATAAAAAAGTGCTATTAAAACGTGAAAGTAATTTTGTTCTTATAAAGTGCAAAACGCCTGAAATCATATTATCTAGGCACACCACTGAGGTATTGAAAATGTACTATAATGCAATACTTTTCCTTTATTACTTCCTTGCACAAACTAATGGAAGTATTGTAATCATGATAAATTTCGAGTCTCATATTTCATAGAAAATATCCACTTCAACTAATCTTTAAAGCATTTGAACGATGTGTTTGCGTGACGGACTGACAGAATAAAAACTTTTTTCCCACAACGGATTGTAAATTGGATTTAAAACGGATTCAAAATACATCGCAGATAGCTGAAGAACTAGTAATCGTAGAACGTGGAAATTTCGTGTATGCGGCTGCTATAACATGTAGTTGTGCACCTCCATGTTTCGTTGCCATCGTCTGTACCAATCTTATATAAAATACGTATATTTACCCATTCTGTTACTGGCTCGGTTAGGTTTGTTTTTTTTTATCTTATATGTTGGTAAATCGTGCATGTTTTGCTTTAAATGTGAATGAATTATATGGTTTTTATGTTCCGGTTAAGTTTTTTATGACTTTAAGTAATCTGCGTGCAGTAGTTGTAGAATTATTAACAATTTAAAAGTTTCAGTATGGAGTTAGGCCTAAATAATCGCCATTTGTTTACATTTGAAACTCAGTAGAATAGTGAATTAAGTCAGTTTCTGCGCCTTCGATGCATTTTTGCTGAGTGGAACCAAAAAGAAACTTTCAGTTTTGAGGACCGAAAAATATGTCTTCTCACACACTGGCCAAATTGCTTGTTTATACGTAGAAACTCTAATTTTTACTGTAAAAATGTTTTTGCTAACTGTTTTAATTGCATTTGATGTTTTATGTTTATCTGTATTTAACAAAGTTCAATGAAAATGTTTCAAGTTTTATGTATTTTTGCTTTGCTGTTAAGCGAGAAATTAATTAATTGATTGAGAAATACAGGGTGTTATAAAGTCCCGGACCCATTTTTATGTTTAATAACTCATAAAATACTGAAGATATAGGTTAGGTTAGGTATAAGTGTAGGGGGCCACCTATTATTTACCCTGGGTAAGTAGGTATAGGCCCCTTACGCTAGCTATCCACATTAGTAAAGCCTTCCTGGGACCCACGGTGCCGTTTTGGTGTAGAGGTGCTTCTGTTGTCTAGAGCAAGCAACATCACAAGCTCTGCCACTGCTGGCGGCGTCAGTGTCTTATGCCAATGTCTACTTTGGCTGCTATTGCATGTTCATCATACCTAGACGTTCATTGTTTGTAGATTCAATCTATGTGCTTAATTTGGTTGTTGATGAGCGCATTGAATTTTTGGAATAGTTTAATTACTCATATAAGTTCGTTGACTAGCTGGTGTGTTTAAGTGCTTCTTACCATTTATATGACGATTTGAACTATTTTGAAATGTTTTCATTATTTGCTGTTTTAGCTAAGGATTCGATTAATCATTGGAGGTTATTCTTTAATGAATGAGTTGGAGGATCACTCTGTGTTGCACAGTTCTAGACCCTTTGATGCCAGAGTGTCCATTATTTGGGATATGCGCTTCCTCATATGGTTATTATTGAGTGCGCATCTGAGATACGGATTCACGTCTTGGTCTAGTCTTGGTCTTGTTAGGTGCAGATTTGCTGTTATGGTGCATGTGAATAGGTAATGTTCTGGATCTCCCCTCTGCCCACATACACAAAGATCTGAAAGTGAGAGATTCCTCTTGTAGAAGTATGTGGGGAAAGGGCCATGGCCTGAGATCAGCCATGTTATTTGTCTACTTATGACGTTTGGAGTAGAGCATATTTTTGGATACAGGTCGTATGTGCGCCTGCCCTGTTCAGCGAAGTCCCACCAGTTCTGCCATGCTTTTTCAAAAGCAATCTTGAGTTGCATCTTGAGGTGGGAGTCTGGCCATGGAATGGATAGTTTCGTTGCATTGAGGCCCCTAGCTGCTTCTTTTGCTAGGGCATCCACTTCCTCGTTGCCCTTGTTGCCGACATGCGCTTTAATCCATGATATTATGAAATGCTGCTTTGTTGTGTTAGAGGCAGTACTGAGGATTTCCTGGATTATTGGGGATCTATTCGTTGGGGAGGCTATTGCGTGCATGACGGATAAGCTGTCTGTAAAAAGATGGCAAGTTTTAAAGGAATGGCGTATACTGTATTTGATGGCTTCTAATATTGCTATTGCTTCTGTTTGGAAGACACTGTTTTCTACGTTTAGTTGAAATTTCTGCTCTTCTGTCAAATGATTACCTAAATATACTTTTAGCGCACATCCTTTTCCGCAGTCCTGGCCAGAACCATCTGTGTAGATTTGAGGGAATTTGTTCATGAATGGCTCTTTGTTGATGCAGAGAGTTATATTATTCTTCACTGCAGGATGTCGCTCATACGGATGTGAGGCAGTGGAGTAGCATTCTGCTTTGAATTCTCTTCCATTGTGGGTGCAATTCTTTCTTAAGTGCAATACAGTTGATTTTATATACTCTTTTTCTGCTGCTATGAAGAGAGGGGAAATTTTAGCAATCTGACACAATGCGGCATTCGATGTTGTCCTATATCCTCTGGTGTAGTTGAGGAGAAAAGGCCTTTGAATTGTTTGCAGTTTTTTCAGTTTACGGGAGGACATTGGGTTTGCCCAAATTGCTGCTCCATAGAGAGCTATTTTTTCGATAACAGAGAAATAAATCACCTTTTGTATTTTTGTGTTAATGCCCCAGCCAATTCCTTGCATTCTTCGTAAGTTTGTTGCTATTTTAGATATTTTGTTTTTTACATAATCTAGATGGTCTGCAAAGTTCAGTTTGTTATCTATGATAATGCCTAGATATTTAACAGATTTGGAAATTTTAATCTTTTTATTTTCGATATGAAATTTTGGGAGTCTGGAGATTTTCTGTGAAGGCTTGTTGAAGATTGCTGCTTGTGACTTTTCGTGAGATATGATTAGTTTTTGCTGCTTGCATAATTCATTAAAAATATTTAGTGTGCTATTTACATTATTCTCGAGCACGTCTCGTGTTTTACCATTAACTACAAAGGCCGCATCGTCAGCGAAGGCGATGCATGTTGTGTGTGACGGCCATTTGTGTTGGATAATTTTATCGAAAGCCAGATTCCAGAAGTCCACGCTGAGGCAGGAGCCTTGCGGACAGCCTCTTTCTTGATTCTTTTCGATTAGTCTGTTATTATACAAAATAATACTTTTTCTATCTGTAAAGTAGCTTTGAATGGTTTGGTAGATATTTTTCGGGCATTTGATTTCTCTGAGTGTGCCTAAGACCTCAGGCCACCACAGAGAATCAAATGCTTTTTTAAGATCTAGGCAGAGAAACGCTGAGTGCAAGTTCTGAGATTTATTGCTGGATATTTGCTCTATTACTGTACTTATAGCATGAATGGTACTTCTGTTCGGGGTGAACCCAAATTGGAATTGACTTCCACAGTTTTCTTTTTTAATGTGATGCCTTAAGCGATTTGCCAGGGCTCTCTCGAAGACTTTGCCTAGAGAAGGTAGTAAATTGATAGGCCTGTAAGAGCTTGAGTTTTGAGCATCATGTCCTTTCTTTTTGAAGAGAATAATTTGCCCTGTTTTGAAGCTGGAGGGAAATAACTTGACCTGCAGACATTTATTAAAGATTTTCAGAAGTAGGGTTGGAAATTGCTTGTGAAGAATTTGAATCAGGGAATTATCGATTCCATCCGGACCTGGCGCTTTTTTCTTTGGTAGATGTTTGACTATTCTAGAGATTTCAAAGTTGGTGAATGGGGGATCATCGTCAGTGTTAGGAGGCTGTAAGTTGTTTCTTCTCTCCTTGTGGATATCTGAGTCCTTCTGGGGGTCATCGCTGAGGAATACATTATTCATGATACTTTTAATGCTTTCTGTTGTGGCATCTTCTGTGCTTGTGGTATTGTTTATTGACTGCGGAAGTGTAATTTGACAGGGACGAAAAACTTTATTTGAGCAAATCTTGTATATAGGCCCATAAGGATCTTTGCTGTCTGTCACGAACTTCCTCCAGCATTTTAATTTCGCTTCCCGGATTTCTCTTTTGTAAATTGCTCTTTGTTTCGCGAAAAGTAGGTATGCATTTGTTCTTTCTACTTCAGATCGTGCGTTTTTCATTTTCCTTTTTAAGGCTCTGGTTTTATTTCGAGTGGCTCTAAGTGCAGCAGTCCACCAATTGATCTTTTTGAAATCACTAGGACTTTTTACATTAAATGATTTTTCGCAGTGACTTTGTATTGTTTTTTGAAGGGAAGTGATCAAATCATTAATTCTGGGAATACTTTCAGTGTTAATCATTTCATTTTCGAAAATCCTGATATCATTTGATATGGAGTTTGTGAATTTCTTTGATCTTGATTTCGTAATTTTAAATCGTTTTGTTGAAACTGTTGAGGGTAAGAAGTTAATTTCAAAGGAGATAATTTTATGGTCTGATATATCCTCGTCCTGCAGCACAGTCCACTGATTTATTTTCTGGGCCATTGGGTGGTTTACAAGAGTGATATCTGGCCATCCTGATCCATTAATTGTTTGAAAGGTCGGAGGCGCGGCATTTTCATTGATTACTATTAAGTTGAAGCTGTTGATAAAGTCTTCGACTTCTGCGCCTCTTGAATCTGTGCGAGAGTAGCCCCAGATCGTATTATGAGCGTTGAAATCCCCCCCAATCACATGGGGGGTGTTGGGAAATTTTTGCAGGATTTCGGACAGGAAGTCAAGATTTTGATGTATCTCTTCATTGGGGGAGGAGTAGAAGGATGTGAAAAGAATTTGCTCTTTTTCAGTGTTAAGAGCGATGGTCATGATGTCTCTGGAGGAGAAGATGATCACTGGAGACCAGTTAGTATTGCAGCTTAAAATTGCAGCTCTTACTGAATTTAGGCCAGCATCTGTATGTTGGAAAATGTTCCAGTTGCTGGGAAAGGCTCCTATTTTTCCCTGGACACAGTAAGGTTCTTGGATTAACACAATGTCTTTTGAGTTTTCTGAGAGGAATATTTCTAATTTTGAATTAGATGCATATGCTCTTTGCAGATTTATTTGTGCGATTTTAATTGGCTCTGATTTGGAGTGTACTTTAGTTAGTATTACGGAATCTTTCTGTTGTGTTGATTTTTTAATCAGATCCATAGTTTGTTCGAGATTGGATTTTAATTACTTCTTTTTGATAACAAGGGCATTGCGATGAGTATGCAGGATGGTCAATGTTCAGGTTGGTCTTGTTAATACTGTTGTGAAGTCGGCAGTTGATACAGGATGGGAGTTCTGCACGACATTCCTCAGTTGGGTGCTTTTCACCACAAAAAGCACAATAATGTTTGTTTGGGCACTGTTTGTGCTGGTGGGCAAAGTCCTGACAGATGAAGCAGCGACGAATTCCTGTGAATTCTTTGACTAAGTGTGTTCTCCAACCCATATTTAGGGATCCTGCTTGAATACATTTTTTAAATGCTTGTGGCGAGCATTCAATAACCCATCGCACAAGGTCTTTGGATTTATCTGATAGGCGGAATTTTGGTACAATGTCATCTGTGGAAAAATCATAAACTGTCATTAGTTTTTGCTTTATGTCGTCTTGGGACAGGTAATCTGGAATTTTATCAATGATGATCTTTGGGGTTCTTTTTGTTGGAAGTTTGAGGTCTATATTGTTGTTAACTTGATCTGACTCTTGCAGGGATTTTTTAAGGGACTCTAGGTCTTTTTCTGTTTCGCACGTTACGGCAAGTCCTTCATTTCGTATTGGCGAGATCTTCTTAATTTTGGCTTTAATTTTATGAAGGGGGATTGCAGTTTCCAAATTGTCTGAAAGCGATTTATCCAACTTCTTCTTATGGAATAAAAGTAGTGTTGGGAGTTCACTTTTCTTTCTTAACTTCTCTGCATAGGACGGTCTTGATGTGGGTTGGTCGTGAATCACTTCGTGGCACCGATTTATATCTTTACTTTGAGCCTTTGTTTCGATTAAATTTTTGTTTTTTAGGTTCTGGGATACATGACTGATTTCATTGAGAGTTTGGAATTGGACTGCACTTGGTCTTTCATTTTCAGGGTAGTTTTGAGATGGGTGGGGATCTGGAGTACACTTTGATGTATGCAGAAGCGCGACATTAGCAATTATTAGAACAGTTTCTTTTAAGGCTTCCCGCATTGTCTTAGGGAAAGTGAATCTGGTTCCTTTCTTTTTGTTTAAGATGTCAAGGAATTTGCAGTGGAGGCCTAGAACGTCAGAGGTACGTAGATCGTGGATGTTGGTAGTAGAGCTAGTTAGGATTGGTAGATCAACTTGCGTTTCTGAATCTTCGGTAACTGGGAGTTTTTCAGGCATTATTGATCTTTACAGTTAACAAAACAAACTCTTTTACATTCGATGTGGCTAAAAAGTGGTGGCTGAGTATTTAATCAACTCAAGTTAAACTTAACATTGTTTTCATAAGATTAAGAAGCACGGTACACAACTATTTACCACTTGAAATTTCAAAAGGGAGCCTCAGATGCGATAAGATTAAATAGTACAAACAAACAAACAAACAAAAAAACAAACAAAAAACAACAACAAAAAAAAACCTGCCTCAAGTCGGCAAGAGTAACACCGATGTTATAGAAACGTCGTACTACTGTTGGATACATACAAATTTTAAAACACAGATTAAATTAGTTCATAATAATTGGTAAAAGGAAATGCTATACTGATCAGATTAAATGCAATATTCACAGTATCTCTTAATAACAGATAATAAATATACCTTAAAACTACTGATACCAATGCAATACTTAGTACAATACTAATTACAATTACTTAAAATACAAATATATAATGTGCTTCCAAACACTGAGCTGAGTTCAACTGATACAGACTATTTAGAATATATAAAATGCTTAGTTTGTCAGAAGTTGAAGCCTCTAGTAACTCAAATTAAAGGAAAGTAAAATCATAAGTTAAAAATCAAATTAATGGGATGTGAGAATAGCGCATTAATTAAATCAGAACAAAATATAGACTAACATATAACTGTTGCTGTCCTTAAAAAGTGTTAAATCATCAGAGTATGTTTAGACTTTTAAAATAGAGCAGCGTAGTTACAATTATTGTAAGGCATAACGGTAATTATGCGTGTACTCTAAGTGTTGAGTACAGGAAAAAACTGATCCTACCTTGGGTGTTTTGCTTCTTCGGTTCTTCACCTGGTTGAGAAGAAGATAACTTATTGTGAGCAAATTAGCAAGCTGAAGGGCATTAAGCATTTATCACCTAAACACGGCACATATTTAATGGAACTAAAACACAGAACACTGCACACAATTATAACTGAGAACTGTTGTATGAATAGCATACACGCGTTTAAAACAATCGCTTTAATCTTTTAATCCGCTGGGAATTAGTCGTTTAAAGTCCTTTAATCCGTGAGGTTAGGAATGATGAAAATCCATCCACCTCGGCCGCAAAACGTCTCTGTTTTTCATCAGAAGGTTATCGTAATCGTAGGGAAAGAATGTTCACAAAACACCACATCACTGAAAACGCAGTACACACTGGAATGAATGTTAGAAATGCTGAGTCCAGTAATTATGCGAAAAATCCGTAGTTTGGGAACTACTGGACAGAATTTGTTGAAATTTTGAAAATTACGTGCCGCACAAAGTGAAGAGAAGAATGGTCTTGGTCCGGTGTAAATATTCCAATTAGATTTGTAATTAGCGCTAAAATGAAAAGCGCTCACTGCCCTTTTATTTGTTTATTTTTTATTGCCTCTTTATCGTCGCTCCGTTGCAAATTTCCCTTGGAGAAGGAGGGGGGTTAACTTCGTTTCGAATTTTCCTTGGAAGAGGGGGCAGTTTCGACGGCTGCTCCCCTAAAGGTCGAAATTAACGAACTTGTTTAGCGCCACGTGAATAATCCAGTAAATTTTCAATAATTAGGTCTTTAATTGACGGATTGGCTTGACCTTGAGCTTAAAATACTCCTGGAAGAATTTCACATCCAGTGGTATGAGAAACTTGTAGATCCTATAAGGGACGACTCGTCTGGAGCAGTAGAAAGTTGAAGCTTCCGAAATCACAATGCATTCGCCATTTGAAAACGGTGAAAATTTTGAGAAGTCATAAAAAATTTCGTATGAATTTCTCAGCCACAAATCTTATATCTATGTAATCTTTAGAGCTTCCTCTTCGTGATGACACCAAAATCGACTACTTATGCGCAAGACTTCTGCAGAAAAGCTAGTTGAAAGCAGAGCTATAAACCGCGTGCATACAAAATAATTCCCTAAAAATGTACTGAAGATATAAACAAACTTAGGGCATTTATTGATGGAATAATTTATATATTTTTTTTTTAGGTTTCAATATCTTTACTTTTGTAAATATCGTCGGCGCGTGTGTTTAATTTCAGATAATTTCATTGTCCAGTCTAAATATCTGTACTTTTCTAAATATCGGCTGCTTATTAATTGCATTTTTCTCTATTTTGTTACTTACATATGGGGATCTGAAAACCTCCAGGAATACCGTGAGGCACAAAGGGATTCCCCAAAGCTTAATGTGTGGTGTGGACTAATGCACGACCGAGTCATTGGGCCTTTCGTTTTTACAGAAAAGAAGGTCTCATCAGTCGTATAATTGGATATGTTGGAAAACTTCGTCTCTCCACATCTAGAAGAGCTTCAGCCATATGTCTTTTTGCAACAAGACGGTGCACCCCTCATTGGGGTACCACCGTTCGTAGTTCTTTGAATGACTTTTTTACAACAAAATGGATTGGGCGAGGAGGCCTAATCCCTTGGCCACCCAGATCACCTGATATAACGCCGCTGGACTTTTTCCTTTGGGGATTTGTAAAGGAAAACGTTCACAGGAGGAGAGTGTCGAACATTGATGACCTAAAAGCCAGAATTGAAACCGCAATAGCCTCTGTGGATGCCAATATGCTTGCCGGTACCTGGCGTGAAATTGAATATTGACTTGATATTCTCCGTACGACGAAGGGGGTACACCTGGAATTTCATTAACAAGGGTCACGAAACTTTTTGGGTCTATCTAACCATTTATGTTGTTAATTTTAATCTATCTTTATTATTTTATGAGTTATTAAACATCAAAATGGGTCCGGGACTTTATAAGCACCTTGTATATCTCTAATGAAATTCGATTAAATAAGTTTTAATGAAATGCAGCAAAAAACGTATAATTTAATACACAATTTAATATTCAATTTTTAATAATTTAATACATTATGTCGAATAATTATGTACAAGTCATATTATATGTACAGGTCATATTATATGTACAGGTCATATGATGTCCACATCAGAGTTTTTAAATAAATAATGAGCATCTGCCAATAAAACATTTATTTACATATATTATGCTCTAGGAAAATATATTTTAAGAGATTTATATTGGAAAAATTAAGATACGAATTTTGTGCAATAACGATTTGCATCATTCTCAGAACTGATGTGTATCTGACTTTTGTCATTGTACAAAAGTTCGAATATATTGGAGAATTTCATTAGGAAAACGTATTACCTCTATCTCTGTTATGAGCTAGATGCCTTTCAGATGGAGTTACGAAAGAAAACGCTTTCTTGTAGATGTTACACATAGAGAAAATCAGGAAAATGCCCATGCTACTAGCTTGTTGCCGAGGATTGAACCCGAGATGAATTACTCGAGTTTAGCGGTAATACCTGGCAACAGATAGACTCCAAAAACTTGAAAAACCGACCTAGAAAATGAATTTAGTTTAAAATTTTTAACTACGCATAACTCGAAGCAATTGCAAGTATAATAAACACTAATAAAATTATTTAATAGCCTATAGAATGTTTTATGTATGAAAAGAAAAAGCTTAAAACAGAATTTGAATTTCAATTAAAATTCCGTGAACGCTTGTGTTAAGAGAGATCAATTTGATAACCATAATAATAAGGAAGGGAACATTTACTAGCCAAAGGTTACATACGCTTTGCTCTGAAATTATATCCACCGATCGTAAGTTTATCACACGTTCCCAAAACGCACTGCGGGGGATTTCATCCGATTAGCAGGTGACAAATCCTATGACAAAGTAAATCCTTATAGGGAATGGGATTATGTGTCATTCGTGCTGAATGCTTTGCTCAAAATACCAGTGGTATAAGTAAAGGAAAATTATAATAAATGAAAGGCTACGAACTCTGTGCGATGGGTGATTTGAAATTAATTCGCTGTTGTCAGTTATTCTCTTGAAACACGTTCTTGCATGATAATGGTAAACATGCTGTTGACATAGATTGTATTAAATTTACAGACATTTCATTGAGCTCTGTTACAGACCTTAGCGGCTCACACGAAATACCGTTGCGTTTTATCAAATATGCATTTACGCTCGTCAAATGCAACTGCATATCTACACAATGTTTTAAAAATTTATATTGCTGAAGAATGTCTTCAGATTTTTTTTTCATTGGCAAGCACACAGCCGACTAGCTTAGCCACTAGTAAAGCCGCAACTGACGGCCACATTTATTATGGAAGCACTTAATAGGTGGGTTATACTTACCTCCTATCAAAGAACAGACAAATACAGCCGTGCCCTTCTCTGGAATTCGAACTGGGTCTTTCGTTACCACAGCGGACTGCCCTAACTACTATACCATCTCGTCGGTGATTTTCGCTGTCTGATACGGTTTATCCTATTCAAGTATTTTAAATGTATGATTCTTGTTCAGCACATTTTATTCCTCGACAGTTTTAGGTATAATGAGGCATACTTTAATTTAACATCTGCTTTCGAGAGTCCAGAACTTAATTTTATATTGTACTGAAATTTGATTATTTTCATTGATATATCAAGCTGGTTTACAGTGATAATTAAACTAATTAAGAAATGCGCATGTGGCACAAAGATTTATAATTATACAAATGCGCGTTTTCTTCCAATATTTCGTTGTAATTCCGTATTAATTCTTGCGGTCTGAATATTTATATTTAGTTCTAATAAAATACGTATATATGCAATTATACTAGAAATGCGATCTGTAGTGTATATTATTGTTCTCATGTAAAATTGCTTAAATATAGAAAATAAAGGACATATAGTAGCAAGAACATTTCAATTACCTTAAGAGTTACATTTCTTTCTCTCTCTATATATATATACGTATATGTGTATACATCTTTCTCCCTCTTGTTGTTTTATTTTTTTAAGTGCACCTCGTTTTTTTTTGCCTGAAAATGAATATGTAGATAAGGAAAATTAGGAGAATTATGCTTTCATTTAACAGATATTGTAAGTACATGCCCTAATGTGCAAAATTAAGAGAATTTGCAAACTATATGAAAAGTATTCTTGAATCAAAGGTACTAATTATATTGCTGAAGCATTATGCAAATATTAAGAGTCGAATACCCACGAGCACAATTTAGTGTCTGAAAAGCTGTGATTGTGGAGGGGATATCAGCGCAATTCGATTTATCGGTGACTTATGTTCTCGTACTCCTTCCCGCCATTCGTCGTGTTTCTGGCAAGAGTTGAGTATATTTTATAAGGTATCAGATAAAAAAGGGTAGCCAAGAAAGTATCCATGAAAGAATGAGATGGTTTGTTGCTGATAGATTGGAAGAAGAACAGTCACAAGCGCAGGTGACAACAGAGCTCACTGTGACGACCAGTATCGTCTGCAATGTGTGGAAACAGTATGAGGACACTGGACCATTTTCAGGATAAGGGCAAGGTTAAACAAGACCAAAAATGACGAATGAGGATCGTTATATGGCACATACGTCTGCTCTAGCTTCACAACTCTCTCAAGAGCTGTGTGTTGCCACTCGAGTTCCACAGTCTTCATTTTCTCAAAAACTTCTTGAGATAGAGCTGTATGCTAGAAGACTCGATGTTTGAACTGCTGACTACGATGCACAAGAGAACGCGTTTAGTATGGTGGCTTGGTTCAGACTTCAGTGGCTAACCGTGCTGTTTGCAGATGAGTCGAGACTCAGCCTGGCTACTGATACTCGGACAGCCTGTGTCTCGAACAGCTTGGAATATGATATCATCCCTTCTTCATCACAGAAAAGGAGCATGTGGTGGGGGTGTAATGGTTGGACAGGTATTATGTCCGATGGTATTATGTCTGACGGCTTTGATCGGACAGGTATTATGTCCGACTGCATTTGTTTGACAATGGCTTTCTGACTGATATGAGGTATAGAGAGGAGATCTTAGGACTCAGTTGGTCGATTATCTTTAAAATCAGAATATCCTTTGCATGTACTGGCTAGTCACATCTCCTGAGCCTAATCCCTATATACCACGTTTGGAACGCTCTTAGGAGGAAAATTTCATATAGCCATTCTCCTCTACGAATTATACAGGAATTGGAAAGTCTCCTACTGCAGGCGTAGGATCGACTGTCACAGGCACTCCTAAATTGCCTCCCATCCAGTATGTTATCATGCTGCTCGATCTGTTTGGCTGTGAGAAAGACCTGACCCATATAGACTCCTTTGCAGTTTGATAATAGAACGTGAATTTCGGACTTCCCTGCATTATAGGCTTTACTGATCGTGAGTACGTAAAATGACTTTTGAATGATACATCTCTTTCTCTGTTATAAACTTATTCATACTAGCATTTATTAAAATCTATCCGTTGTTTTTTTTTCATAAATTTTCATAAATTCGACATGCTGTGCGAATTACCTTAATTTTGCATACGACTGTAAGTTTCGGTAGTAGGGAAATATGTAAAATGTTTGGGGCTGTGTTACGACAATTGCTTGAAAATTAATACTCAGATCAGATATATACTTCTATGCTGAAAATGAAATTCAATTTCTCTACGAATTTATCCATACCCTTAAGCGGACAGCCTTCGCATGCCTTGCCTTTATCAGTTAACCAAGTAACCACAAGCACGCAGTTAAATTTTGATCAGCACGTTGGCAGTTATATTTTAAGTGACGAATATCGCTTTATCTGAGAACGAACCTATGTAATCCTACAGAGAATATGTAAAATATTTTTTTTTAATTTTCTCGAAAAGAACTGTATTAACTTTTGTGGCTACAACGGAGGAAGGATACATAGCCTCCTCGCAGGAAGGAATAAAACGAAGTTCAATAGGTTTTTTTCCTCTATTTAGTAGGCATATATAGTTTGGTTATTATCGAACGCTTTGGGGTTACCCAGATTATTATTAGAATTATTTATCACCGGCTGTATGACGAAATTACTTATAACTAAGTTTAAATTTCATATTAGACATCAGTTTCATTGCAAAGACAGTAACACATTTGGTACAGCAAATTCAGATGTATCAAAATGAGTATGTAGAGAAACAGTAGTTACATGTCTGTCATTCCAGAATAAGAAGATAAGAGTAGATTTTTTTCAAACGGACCCTGCACCCCTATTTCCTTTACGTAATTCAGGAATCGTTCTAGCATAATATTCCTATTACTCTTTTAAGAAGCAATTCACTATGTACAAACTTGATGAGACGTCTCAGCCAGGTTTAAATAATGGCATGTGCATTTTGATCGATGGCTTGGCTAGTTGCTTAAGGCTGAGGGGTTTTACTTATTTAATTCAGTGTTCAAAACCTTGAACCCCACAAAGCACTAGTAAGCGAATAATCGCTTAAGTGTGTGAAGAAACACGTAAGACTTAAGAAGGTTAACTATCCTTTATTTATTAGAATAATTACAATCAGTTCCTAACTCGGAACGTACACAAAGCCTCCACTTGGGCTTGAAGTTAAGTACTATTTAAGCAAGGGCCTAAAGTATGGCCGAGCGTAGTAATATCTAAGAGAGACGTAGCCAAAAGACAAACGCTTGCTAGTCAGGAAATCAGGCTGTCTCTCTCGGAGTCAGTGAAACATCGACTTAAATAGTACTCTTACTCATTTGCTCAGATACGACAGGTGCATAAAATAACTGTTAATAAAATTAGGATTAAACTTATAACGCAAAGCATACAACGGCTATGTTCTTAAGGGGAGTTGTGATTTCATTCAAGATTTTTTGATGTAAACTAGCTTGCATTTACCTTACTGATAAGGGGTAATTATCAGAACCATACAGCCAGCTTTTTAGCCGAGATATAAACCAATTCAAACTACCAGGGTCTATCTCTGTTAATATTCGGTGACCGTGGAGTGAATTTGGAGGAATATGTAGACAACTGGAAAGGCATTTGGAAAATCAAAGACTGTGATTCAGAGCCTGAAACAAAATTGAAATTCAAAATTATGTAACGCATATATAGAGTTAATATATACAAGAAACTGACTTGGTTAAATCTTCATTTAGAATAACTACACAATATCTACATGTCAACATCGACAGAAATCTGCTGAAAGATAAGAGTATCCTAGTTTGAAACAAAGCACTTTATTTATATTTTCTTCTGAAACCTAGGTGAGAAATAGAAAGAAAGAAGGTTAGCAATTTAAAGTAAATTTTAGCGCATTTTATGCACTAAACACGTACTGCGTAAGGCTGCAGGATAAAATATGTGTAAATTCCCTCTGGAAATTTTATTTCTTTTTTCTAGAATAAACTCATAAGTTAAATGCAAGGGCTTCCAAACTGAGAGTCTGAATTTTCATAATTACCAAAGCAAACGTTCAAAACAGTATTATCTTCAGGCAGAAGATAAAAAAGTAAATAACAGCGTTTATTGCTACCATTTCAGAATAAAACACCCCAATGCTTTGTTTGACTGAGTTGAAAAAATATTTAGAGTAAAACGGCTCAGAAGCAAAAATAGCAGCAGACTATAGCAGCAGAAATCATCTCTCTAAAACAAAAATCACAATTAGTGAAATAAATGTGCAACTAGCGACCTATTCAAAGGAATTTATAGCTGTCCCTTTGGGAAAAAATATAAATACGCCATAAGAAGGTAAAGCGAAATTACTACCTTACCTTCTTTTTACATTTTATAAATTAAGAAAATGTTTCTTGGATGCGTGTTTGAGATAAAAACTGTTTGCAGTTTGATAAACACGGTTGCTTTGTAAGTATAACGTTTTTATATAGGTCCAGAAAGTTAAATTTGTTTCTCTTGCATTTTTCCCCTCAACTGACTATTTGGAATTTTAATGGAATAAAAAGCGCATTCGAAAACATCCCTCTTTTTTTTCAAGCATTTGAATATGAAAGATAGAAGTTTTTCTTTAACATATTTCTTTACGATGAGACATTACTTTACGAATGCATATCTGTGCATTTTGAGAAATCATTGCCAAGACGCATTAGATAGTGCCTTTTCTCCTACTTTATCATTGAATTTGTTACTTATGCTTGAGGAGTTTTTCACGTTTTAGTATGTAACGAAAATTAAATTATAAACGAGGTTACATTTGGGAGTTTTAAATCTATGTTATCTCGTCACGAAAAAGTTTTTCTGTTACGTATTTTCAGTTTTCAGCACTTTTTGTCTAAAATAAAATATATATATATATCTGTTTTATTCAAAATTAAAACAAAATTACGAAGCACTTGCTGATGGAAGAAAATAAGAAGCACATCGCTGACTTTAATTTTATAAATTATCCACTATTGGAGGACACTGTCTATGTAAATAAAATCTTCACAATTTAAAATTCTGTTGAAGGGAAAAAAAAAGGTCTTTATGTTCCATCAAAGTCAGATTTCATTGATATCTCTAAAAATTAATTACGATAATATTGAGCATCTTTTCCACCTGAATATTCACTTATTTAAGAGTAATATAGCAATTCATGTTAATTAAATTCAAGTGTCCAGATGAAGAGTAGATTTAATTAATCTTGTGACCAATACTTTAATACAAACTCTGCTGTTAGTATTAACTATAGTGGAATCACTCTAGCAACGAGGGTGCCCTCTGGTGAGTAGGCAGAGAAAGATATCAGTAAAGGCCAGGAGGTGAACCTGTTAGATTGTATCAGCCCCCCTGCTCTGTATTATTCTTAAAATTATATATTATGTCTATGTGTAAATTAAACATTGTACTAAATTATTATTACACTCTAAAGTTACTCTTTTATAACCCTATCCAACATAATCCTCCATAATCTAAATTTTCTAGTTGAAAGTTTAAAAATTTAAATCTCATCTCGGCAGCCTATGACCGGCTGGTAACCGAGTACCCACTTTATAATTTCAACTAACACACTTGTGTTCCAAAAATAATATATAATTTATAAACATAAATTATGAAACAAAAATATGGAACATACACTTAAAGAATGCATAAAAAATAAACTGAAACTGAATAATAGCAATAGATTTTTTTTGATTGACTGTAGAGTTTCGGAAATAAACCGCATTTTATTTTTAAAAAATAAACATTGTTTTATAACTTGGAGGATAAAACGATAAGATTGTTGACCCCTATTCATAGTCCATAATTCCAAAAAAGCTGGCTTTGACATTTTGTCCGCATTCGGTTAAACTCATAAACGTGAGCGAACATTTTCACACATGAAATTTGTTTTAAATAAGAATGGGAGTAGCTTAACTATGAAAAGTTCAGATGCTTGAATTCGTCCTCAGGAAATTAATATGAGCCAGACAAGAATAAATTGAAGTCGCAAGTTCTGCATCACGAGGGCCTTTTATACTGAAAATAAAAATTAAGTTCATTCAGTTATTCTCTTCTGTTCTCTTCCGTTTTATTGAATTATGTTTGTTTTCATAGAATTATAAAAGGAAAGTAACAGCCAAACAGATTATAAACAAAGGAAACAGATTAAAACGTATTAGTATAAGAAGTATTATAATTTAAATTTATTATTTTCTCAATAAAATGTAGTTTATTATTCACCAAGAAAGACTATTATAAGATGAATGTACCACTGACCTAAAACATCTTCTTAGTAACATATTTAGGCTGATTTCGAGCCGAAGCCAAAAACGTTGCCGACACCTGAATTAAATATATCTGAATGCTTCTTTCTTCTATTCTGCAATTTGCCTCCTATGAAAAGCTGCAGAGACGAGCTGTAGAGCTGTAGATGTAGAATGTTTTTGATGCAGTGAGAAATGAGCAACGCCCTCACCGGACTCTAAACTCGGACCTCTCGAATGCGCACCGAGTGTGCTGGTTATTGCACCACGAAGGCATGCTGGCGGGAGAAATACCTTATATATTCCCCCTTTTAAGCTTTTCCGGCACGCCACTTTTAAATTTGGAATTTCGACAAACAGAAAGGTAGACAGTTTAATCAGGCCTGAGTACACACGTAAAATGTTTGTGAATTTTATCGTTTTAATTCTGTGGGTGTGCCCAAAGCGGGCACACTGAATGAATATGGCTTCGGAAAGAGCGTTGAAATGGGCATTGCCGGGAATCTCGTAAAAGGGTAAAAGATTTTGCCTACTATTAAATAACACTAGAGTCTTAATACAATAGCAGATTTAGCATTACGCAGGGTGTATCACGGGGATACCTGCTACTCTACACCCCCAGAAGAAGCTCTTCTTGGTAATATGATGATTACATACCTATAAATGAAAAAAACGTAACTTGGGTATATGATATTTACATTATTTACGTTTCATAATTACACTTTCTATTTTTTTCATGGTGGAACGTTTCGAAGAAAGTGACGCCACCTTTGAAAATGCACCTTTGAAAAAAATTCCAATCCTGAAGCAAAATCCTGAACCTATCAGTACATATTTCTTGCCTTTAAAGTTTTCTCAGATATTTTAGAATCATATTGTACATCATTCAAACGGTGGCATTTTCCATCATAAAAGTGAATTATTCCGTAAATTGCATTACTTCTGAGAAATTTCTGTACTCAGCTGTAACTTGTTGTATGTTTAAATGTAGATGTAATCTCTAATTGTCCTAAGATTCTATATAATACAAGGTAATCATTTAGTATAATACATTTCAAAACGTACTTCCAAGCTTTACATATTTGGAGTGTCGGTTATACAGTAATATAATAACACAGTACTATAATTTTTAAATAAATTAATCTCTTCTTGCAGAAAAATTAGAATGTCAAATACGTTTAAGTAATATTCCGCCATTAACAGTAATTTTATTTTCAGGTTTGCTGATGACGATGTTGCCATTCGGCATCGAACCACCGGCTTCAGGGTCATGCTTCGAATGCCGGCTTTCGTTCGAATGAATCTGGCATCGCTGGCAGCAGCCATAATGACGGCAGCCATGTGCATCACTTGCAGCAGTGGTCAACAGCACTTTGACTGCCCCCTGGCTCAACATCTGAGTCCATGCACCTGCATGGAGCGGACGCAAGGATTGGACGTCACTTGCACGGACATCAGCTCCATGCAGCTGCGAGAGGTCCTTGATGTAGTTGGATTAACCAGGCAAACATTGTGGTTCCTAAGAATCACTCGAGCAGAGCTTTCGAACTTCCCAAAACACCTACTGGAAGGTCTGGATATCCGCAATCTCATTGTGGTGCAATCGAACATCAGCGCCATAGAACATAATGCTTTTGTTGGTGATCCATCGAGAGTAGAATCATTGGATTTGGCAAGAAATTGTTTGGACCGAGTTCCATCAAGAGCTCTTTCAGTTTTAAAATCCTTGGCAGCCCTTAGTTTAGATTACAATTCCATCGAGACTCTAGAAGCTCATGTATTTAGCAATTTGGAGTCTCTTCTTTGGCTTTCACTATACGGAAACAGAATTAGACTGATAGACAGCCGAGCATTTTTAGGTACAGAGGCCAGTCTTACAAGGCTCAACTTAGGCGGTAATCGCCTAGGCCAAGTGCCTCGGTATGCTCTTCAAAGGTTAAATTGTCTGCAAGGATTAAGACTGCATGACAACAACATATCGGAGATTCTTGTTGAAAATCTTCCTTTTTCTTTGTGCGATCTCGACTTATCTGGAAATGATCTCGTAAATCTTGAGCAGGAATCTTTCGTTACACTGAAACATTTATCTGCTTTGGATTTGGAGGATAATAGAATAAGAACTATTCACGAAGAAGCGTTTAGCGGCATATACGGTAAGTAGTAACATTTTCCTAAATCATAAGGCATGCTAAAAGTCATTTATTAGTTTTGATATAAAAAAGTACTTCTAGGAAAACCTTCTGTACCTGTTCATCTTAGAAAGACAGTAAATATTTCGATATGCTTTCCCTTTATTTCAGGGTTGACACACATGAGTGTTAGCTTATATGGTTTTCTCAGCGAAACAAGAATACGTATATATATACTACGTTTGAGATAAAAATTTATATTGCTTTGGAGAAAGGTGTTATAAACACAAACATGAAAACAAAAAACAATATGCCATTGTTTTTTTAATTAAAAGATGGCTTTCTTAAAACTGATTAATATATATGAAAATGAGTTTATCTTTTAAACTGAATAATATATTTTATTGTTTTTGATAATATGAAAAAGGGGATCTGAAATGAAAGAAAAAGTTAAAAACAGAAAATTTTCAGTTAATTACAATATAATAACCCAAACTAACGTTTTAAATGCTTACCTCGAAAAAGGTGTTCATTAATGTATTTTAAATACAGCATTGGAACTATATAACATAATTATGTAATTCTATTCTAAATGCATTGTTCAGCAAAAGCTAAATTAAATGTTTAAAGCTAAGTATCGCAATTAGCACTTGCTTAGGTTTGGGAATCAGTCTGCGAATTACAAAGCTCTACAGCAACCATTGTTTAAATTCTTATATTGTTTCGCCTTTTACAGTTAGGAAAGAAATTTAGTTTAAAATATTGAGAAAATGAATGCAAAATTCCATATTTGTAATTTTATAATATATTAATTCTTTTAAATCTTGAATAAAAAGAGATTCTGCTTAGTAACTTAACAGAAAAACATTATATTATTTTAAGCAAAAATATGAAATATTAAATTATAGTTTTTTTTTCTCCTTCACTCCTACGATATATTTCCATCACTATTGAATTTTTACTAGAAATTCCCTGTGTCTAATTTTATATCGCTTAATACTTCAAAATTTAATGAAACTATCAGTTGCATAGTAGCTTGTTTGTTCTGTCTTTAAATTGTATTTACAACAAAGAGTCTTACAGCAGATAAATAGTGTACGTTGCTTATCAAATGTCCTATGCCCGTTCACTAGCTAAATGACTCGTAAATGTACTAAGCTTAATACTATGTTGAAATATATTTTATCGAACATTGTTATTAAATAATAAATTTCTGCTCTAAAATCAGAGATCCAGATAACATTTTGCTACTTACATGGCAAATATTCAAAATATATTCTTATAACGTATTTATTTAAACCTATATGATTATTAACATTCACATCTTTCTAAATAAATCCAGGTGTACTACTTTCAGAAATCTCCCTATGTATATAGTTTGTTATATTAATAAATTGCATTCATAGCTAATCATTTGAAAGAATTTGAGCATGCTTTTAATTTATCTATCTTTTAATTTTATTTAAAAGCAGCTTTCTTCATACGCACATTCAGTTTTCAACGCAAGCTGTCTTCGCAGAATGTTATAAGCTTGCCGGCGTGTATTCAAATGACGTGGGAAAATGCAGTATTTAAAGGTAAGTTTGGAAGGTGATCTCAGAGCGTGTTTTGCCTGTATGACTTTGATTTACTAACGATTAGATTTCTGTTGCGTTGAACGCTTGTAGCCGTTAGGCTTGTTTGTGACGACAACATGTGAAAGACCGTTAGACTAATTTAATTCTATTTTATTTTATATTACTTCTTATCTTTTGAGCTAAGCCAAAAGTGTTGGCTTCTGTAAGCATGATTCGGCGCTATCTATATTGAAATTTATATAAAGGGTGCTTTAGAACCTTCTGTGGACTCTATCGCATTTAAGACTTGAGGATAATTCCTCACACAGTCTCTTAGCACTCATTAGTTTATGTTAGCAAGAGCGTGTTCTGCCTGTATGACGGCCACGTTGTTATCTTCGATTTACTAACGCTCATTACTTTATGTTAGCAAAGTAAACGAGACGCTATAAATTATTAAATAACTAGCTTAAAAATACATTTCAAGAAAACACTGTATATTAGCAGCAATGAAAAATTGCTCGAAAAATAATACGGAGAGTAGTTTAGATTTCAACAGAATTGTATTTCACTTGCGCATGCTGTAAGATAGATGTGATCATTCCGTGGGAGAAATATAGAGGTAAACACTTTTAAATAAACCCAAATCTTTATTTGTAAAATAAAAACATTCATATTCAGTTTGAAGGACAGAAGTGTACTGTCTATGCCATTTTTTATGTTGTCATGACAGAGAAAAGTTTCCTGGATTTGTTTAGTTCTAATCAAATCCTAAAATCTCATTTATCACAATATCGCTTAATTTTTTATAGGTATTAAATTTCGATTCGGTGGTTCTGCGGATTTTACCCGACACAATCACTTTTGTACCAAACTCATCGCTAAAGCATTTCACCCTTTATTACGAAGGCGATGATTTCAAATTAATTCCGACCCGCAGATCCGTGAACTTCTATTGAAAATAGATAAAACCTGGATCCATTCTTGAAGAAGAACGGCTTTAAATTTCGGTCTTCTTTTTCATTCTTCTCTGCTTTGTTCATTAAATTGGAACTGCCTTTCTTGAGCGATACGTCATTTAGTTCCAGTAGTATTTTCTTTTACTTTTTTATATATAAATATTTTTTTTTCTGTTGATGTTGCGATGGAAGCAAACAAAAGCTTTCTTCTTGGTAAAGCGGTGATGCAAGGAAGAAAAAAAAAGAAAAACATCCATCGAAAATATTTTCTTGCGACTTTACGATAATGAGTTTCCAACGCGGAACAGTGGCAGTAAAGGAGCTCATGTTGTTGTTCTTTCTGTTTTCTGTTACAAAGTATCCCAATGACTTCTTGAGCATTGTCGAGCACTCTTAACGATTTGCCTGCCGACTTTGATGAGTTCATTGAAGACTAACTATGCTTCAACAAGGATTGGTAATAATGATGCCAGCTTTGAATACTTGCTTCTCTTTAAATTAACGTAATCAGGATAAGAATAAAATACTTAAAAGAGGCTCATTTGTATCGGAGATAACTTTGATACTTGAATTTTAAGACCCTGTTTTCAGCTTCACTCCAACCTTAATATATAAAGGCGTCAATAATTTCTCGCTGAGACTCAGTATAGAAACATTTTTAATTAATCAGCTGCTTGCTTTATTCTCTTACTGGATAAAGAATTTAAATACATTTCATTTAAAGATATTTTACATGAGTTTTGTGGTTGCATCTGCTGCACATACTGCAAAGTAACTTGGGAAAATCCAAAAAAGTTGTAGGGATTTACATTTATTTTAAATAACCAGTTAAATTTAAGTTTAAGTTACTTTCCTATGAGCCTTCATTCCCCTAATTGTCAGTGCCAGAATATTTAAATTTGGGAGCGCGTGTAAGAAATGCAAATTCTACCAGTGGGAGAAAAGGTTTAAATATCGACTTTCCAGTAAAGAGAGAGAGAGAGTCGGGGAAATCCCTGTGCGTGATTATACGCAAGCTTCCGCTTAGCAGTTATTGCTGGTTAGACGTGGCTTAACAGCTGTTATCTCGCGGCCACTAGACTCTTCTACGTGCTGTAAGCTACACGATTGTATGAGCCCTGTATTTTAATTCTACCAGTTATGAATATTTCCAATTTTGAGTTTGATTCCACTGTTTCAGTTACCGCCCAAGCAGAGGCGTAGCATGTTAGCGTCAAGTTGACGCATTGTACATAATTTAAAGAGTTTAATAACGGGCAGTTTTAATCCTTCTTCGGTGCAATCACTATTTCGCTAGATTCTACACAATAGATAGACAGTAAAACCTTACAAAGTAATATAATAATTTACATGAGATATAATATTTGACATAATATTTACACGAGATAGTAGTAATATAATAATTTACATTTCATTTAAAGATAGTTACATGAGTTTTGTAAGCTTGCATCTGCTGCACATAGTGGAAAGTAACTCGAGGAAATAAAATCTAGGAAAGAAATATAATAATTCAGCTGTTTTTTATCAATAAAACAGGCAATCAGAACCAACCTTTCATATCTCTGCACGATTTACTTTTGTGTTATAATGATATTTCTAATAAGCCGTTTAATTTCCTTTTCTGTTTTCAGCTCCTTTCCATAGCACATATACATTTCTGATTTCTTATTCCTAATGCATTTGGGTTTTCAAATTAAGTCATATAAATTGAAACAAGAGTATGGTGTGGGTCTTTATTAAGTTTTAAAATTCCTGATTGTTTGTATCATTTTCGGAATGTTTTCATAATATATGAATGACGAAGTGATTGAACAAATGCTATAAGTATGGTCTGTTAAACATAAAGGTAGATTACCGTATCAAATTTATGAGCCATGTGAAAATGAGACATATTAATATCGATCAATCTTCAACCGAGCTTGTGCATAAGCAATATACTGGCTGCCAAAAGGCTGACTAATTATTTCAAATTAATAACCTAACAAAATTGATAAATACCCAGAAACAAATACTACAACTGCAGGCTGTTGGAAGACTAAAACACAATATCTCATTTTAAACTCTAGCAGTTATGTTATGTTTGATACACAGTTAAAAGAATTATATAACGTAACCTACAAAATTCAAAGATACTTTGATTCCCTAAGCTATCTTCATATTTATTTATATATTATTCGCTTTCAGGAAAAAAACGTGAAGGGTGTTTATTTTTAGTTACCATATTCTGTACTACAAGTATAATCTTTTAAACTAAAATAATACAACTCTAGTTTACATTAACTTCTAAACCATACACTGAAAACTGAGTTCTTAATTTATTATCGGTATAGTATTTGTGTGTCCTATGCCAAATAAACGAACGAAATTAAACAACTTAATGATTGTTTTCTAATTTTTAAATGCACAGTTTTTAAAATGCATTGTTTTTCATTCTTATTGCTTGTTTACATTGTTTGTTTCAAATGCTCAAAATTATTTATTTTAACGTTTGCTTTAATGACAGTGATTATTATAATCATTGGAAAGAACGTAAACAGTGATGCTAATACATTAATTATAAATTCCGAGGTTAGAAAAATAGAATTCATTTATGTAATTGTTATAAACAAGATAACTGTTGCGGATTCAAATGAGATTTAATATTTCAGTCATCTACCGATTTGAAATTTTAAGATTTATATTTTACTATTTGTTCATTTAGTTATAGTATTAATGAGTTAAAATAACTAAGCTGACTTGGGAAAATAATAGCTAACATTGCATAACTCTCTTGCTTCAATGTTCATACATACTTTTATGTATGCTTTCCATTTTAACCCCAGAATTTAATATTCTTAAATGTATGTACTCTTGTATTCAAACGGCTATATTTACATTTGCAAGCAATAGTTACACTACCATTCTTTAATCGCATAAACTGTTTACGCTATTTTGACTTTACATTGCGTTTCAAAAGTTGCTCAGAATAACCGCCGAAATGGAAAGAGAAAGATGTCTCAATTAATTCTCGGGGTTATGCGTGACCAACATCACGCTTGTTCTTGAAAGCCCCGCCCCTGTTCTGAACAGTCCATTAACTATAGCTCTCCCCCTAGCACGTTACAGCAACAATTGAATCTCGATGCTTCCTGACTCCCATTCCGTACATATTCTACAGTGCCATTCGAAAGATTTTACGACAGCTTTCCGAATCATTCGCACAGACTCGAGAGCCGAGTTGTTGGAAAAGTCGTTGTCTTTTGTTTGCTCATTCAAGCGGTAGCCAGAAATTGAGTCTCAACTTTTGAATGCGTTCATTCAAAAGGGTGGATAAAAGCTTTCCTGTATTGGAGGATCACATAAAAGAATTTTCTGCCTTCAATCCTTGGCTCGAAATACCTCCATGAATAGAAGAAAGTATATCGGCGCATATACTTAGGTCTCATAGTTTGGAAAATTCAACTCGTTAAACTTGAGTGGATAATGAAGTCCTATTTTTACGTATTTAAGAAATTATTTATAGAAACTACCATAATTTAGCCTGTCTCTGACTTGGCAAAGAATAATAAGAATTTCTTATACAAATTATGTTAATTTTCTAATAGTTATTTTTAATTTTGAAACTCTTTCCTTTAAATTTCTTGTTTTCCACCTACATTTGCTTGCCACAATGAGATTTCAGTATTGCGTTTATGTAAATGAAGTTGAACCAACATCTAATGGGAAAGTTCAATCACTTCCGTAGAAGAGCTCAGAAGTTCTTAGTAGAGCTCGTTCTGTCTTCTGTCTACGTCGTTACTTTAAGACTATCTTATTAAGTACTGCCGTAATCTTACGTGCCTGTTAATATTCGCAGGTTAGGTTCAATTACGGGCCAACTCGGTTAGTTATCTTTGTACCACTTCGGCTAAGTTTGACTAGTTAGATTAAGTGTCTAGTTTCTTATTTTCTATCTTAATTTAACTGTAAGGCCGAGAAGGACTGATTATCATCATTTCTTTGAGTAAACAAAAGGGTATTTTTACTTTTGTTTGGACTTATATTTTATTTTATATTTATAAGGATACCAGCAAACAGTCGTCATGTACTCCCATAAAAGTTCTTGTAGCCAAGGACAAGTAACTTAACTAGAACTTTATAACCTTATGAAGATGAATTCAAAAAACACCCCTCTGTGTTACTTGAACAATGGCACGCTTTCCTAAACTCTAAAATCCGCAGAAAAATTCTTTAATAACAACCAGAGGCAAATGGTATACTATATGCACATTCTTTACGGGTATGAGATGATTCGTAATTCCCTTTTGGACTTTAATAAGAGCATAATAAAATAATTGTTATAAATAGAACAAAAACATGAGTAGCAGCACATGAGGAATCACTTTTAATATTTCACTTTGTAATGTTTTAGTTAAACTAACAAAGTTTTATTTTAATTTAAATCTTTCTATCTCTTCTCAGTTTCAACTTCCCGTCAGAAGAAGCGCGCGTTTTCAGCTGATGCTAATTTGAAGTAGAGCCAAGTACTATTGAAGCAAAAGGTAGAAACTTCTCAGTGTGAGAGAGCTTTTAGTCTCAGATTACGGTCATTCACTTCGACGTTCGCCTGACCGGCTAGCAGTTAAAATTCTAAGCCATAGTGCTTGCTACGTATTTGCTTATTATAATAAATCCAAGTGCGCTAGTATTAGTAAATCTTGCTCCGCACTATTTAGTTAGAGGCCAAACTCCGCGTATAGCTCTGTGAGCAAAGATTAATTTAATTTCTATTTAGCTTTAGTTTAAATTTAGCTGATTGTTCATTTTAGACCCAAGTGTGGTCTTTTACTTTCTGTATCCCTCTCGAGTTGGGAAGTGATTTGTAAATAATATTGATTTAATAAAAGAGGATTTTAAATCCCTTTCAAGTGCAGTTATTCTCCAACTTAATCGCAGTATCCTACTACAGAACATAGCTGCATTCAGCTCCCTGCTCAAGATCAGGACTTAAGGAGTTTCACAAAGATGTTTGCCAAGAATATGCACCGAACACTCAGTCCTGACAACTTATGATAATACCTATTATGTAATTATTCACTGATGCTCTAGATGGTAGTCATAAAGCTAACTGGTAATATACATTGGCAAACACAGTGAGTCCTGCATCTTATCATTCGTCAAATAAGAGTCGCGTTGAGAAGAAAAAGAAGATTTCGTACGAAGTGTCAAAGCTAAGCAGCTACGTGCAAGAAAATCCAAGCATTTTGCAACAAAGTTCAAGAAGAAGGTAAGCTGCCTGTACGATACCAATGAAACACGCTAGCTGAGATTGCAGGCTGTAGGTCTGCCGCAGCCCTAGAGTTGCCTGTATCGGGCACTTGCATGATATATACCGAACTTGGAGAGATAGCACCATTTTGCTGTATTTGTTAATTGTGCTATAAGTTTTCACGAAGGAAATTACGAACTGCCCTAAGTTCCTAATAGTATCAGAGTGAAATTCAAATGGTATGAAAATTGCTGCATATGCATGCACATTGCTCACATGTATTATTGTATAAATCTTGCAATCTTTATTACATATAATGAGAACAGTTCGAGAACAACATAACTGTAAAAAAATGAAAAGCGATAAACGTTCGGGGATATACAAAATTTGATATACTTATCTCTATGCAGAGTATTTTACTTTCACCGACTGAGCATCCTTATTATACAGTAGCTCACCAGCGGCCGAGCGGTAAAGGCGCTGCACACTGGTAGTTCGGTCCGAGGTTCGAATCCCGCGAACGGGCTGGCTGCATGGGCGTTTTCGTGGTCTCATGTGTAACGTGTATACGAGCCAGTTTCCCTTAGAAAGTCCTCCACGAAGGCATCCCTCCCTTTAGGCAGATAGCCCTCGTGTGCTTTGCCATAATTGAATAACCTAACCTAACCTATTATACAGTAATTGAATTACATACGATTCATGTATTTTAAATTATTATAGGTTGTATCAGATTCTTATGTTGAAAAAAATTATTTCTGCTTGTAGATTGTATTACATTCTTGCGTCTAAAATTTCTTTTGCATTTATTGAGTACGCCTTTTTCATGAATTTAAACAGCTTGCAACAGTTAGATATAATTGGTAGCAGTTACATATACATTCAAAATAACCGCTGAGTGCTCCAACAAACCGGTTACAAACTGTCAAAAGAGATAGAGTAAACCTAAACGATGGAAAATCAAGCAGCAATGCTAGTCGTAAACGCTTTCCTGACACGGCAGTAATGACACAAAACACAATAAAGGGAAGACATCAACAGCGTAAGAAAACATGTTTATTATGCTTATTACAGCTAAAATGTTAGTATTGGTAACTTTTGGCATTTATTAACGGGCTTGACGTCCGTCTCCACCTGAATACAACGTGCTCTCAACACTGGATCGGCAGGGGTGGACCGGTGCATTGGCCAACAATATCGCGAGATCTCACTTGCATTAACTACTTCCTCTGTGGGTACGTTGAGACACTGATGCAGGAAATCCCCGTTAACAGTGATGAGGAAATTATTACACGCATAGTGGCAGCTGTTGGGAAATTTTGGGACATACCTGGTATTTTCCAGAACGTCAGATTGTCCATGTGCCGATGATGCGACATCACGTTTCGGGGTCGTAATTTCGAAAACCTTCTGTGATGAGAATCGTTTTTTTTTGTTCATGGTTTCTCACCTTGTTCGTGGCCTTCGTTTTCTCTGTTTTGCGCTGTCACAACCGCGCCAGGAAAGCACTTCCGAACATGCATTGCTATGTGATTTTCCATCTTGTCTATGTCTCCTGAAAGTTTGCAAGTGATTCGCTGAAAACCTCTTTATATTAAAAGTTATATCCACTTCTTATATTAGAAAAGTTATTTCTATTATAAGACTGTATTATATTTTTGCGTTAAAAAATTCTTATGCACTTATTGGATATGCCTAATTATGCATTTGAAAAACCTTGCAACATATAATTTACCTTCATAGCAAATTAAACAGTTTTTAAGTAGTATTTAAGGGGACGGTGGAATTTAAAAATTAGTTTTTTTTTAGTTTTTGCGTTTTCAACAAGAACTCTCATACATATTATAACATCAGTTTATAAAATATATGTTCAAAATTTCAATTTATTTTAAAATAAAAATTTTAAAACAAATAATTAATTATTTTAATTAAAGGTTTAAAATGAGCCTTGCGCTCTAATTTCCAATATTGTTTCCAAATTTTCCCTTCAAGTTAGTTATAAAGACTTGACAAAAGTTTTTGTGCATCCGTTATTGAATATGTTGAATCAGAAACTTTTGAAAAGGATTTTTGTGACATTAAATCCAATTTTCGGAAAACTGTCATCTTTTGTTATAGATTATCACAAGTTTAAATCTCTTAATAACCTCATATCCAAGAATGCATATACAGATCTACTGTAGCATATAACAAGATAGTTTCTTACAAATATCGTTCATTTTTAACTAAAAATGAAACGCATGAAGCATTTTTAAAACATAAGAACTTCGAAAACTTTTGTTTTGAGAAAACTGAATTTAAAGTTTTTCTTCAAACTTACCTTTAATACGTGGTCATGAGAAACAGCAAATTAACTTTTAATATGAATTTGTAAGCACTAGATAACATTTTTGTATCATTTAACTATTTTTAATCTCATAATATTAAATATGACAAAAATAAACATATCGCAAATTGGTATGTGATTCGAAGTTATACGTAGATATAATTTACGCATTATATCCAATGAAACTTTTAAAATTAAAAATGTTTTATCTTCATTTGTTACATTTACATTATCTTTTAATGTTTTACAATATTTTTTACTATTTCTGTTTTTTTCCAAGCAGGTAAATTTCTCGTTTTGCTTTAGCTCAAACGATGCTGATGACACTTTCTTGCAACATGAGTAGGGAAAACAAATTTGTTTCCTCCTGTTCTACGCGTATAGCATTTACATTAACCAAAATTAAAGTCATAGTTGTCAATACTGACATTTCTAGCGTTTTTTAAAAATAAACACTTCTTTTGGACAAATATATAAATTATAGAATCAGTAAATAACTGGTGAAATACTTTTTTTATATTTTCTCCAAAATTTAAAGGGCAAAGATTATGTTGTTTACACATTTTAAATGCTTCTAACTTCTTTAAAAAGTAAAATATTTGAACTCGGTTTTTTGCATATGATGTAGTTATGTGTATGGAATATTACGAGAGTAAAAAAACAAATTCAATGTTTTGATTGATTTTTAGCTATGTTAAAGTCCACCGTCCCCTTAATTTATACTGTTAAGGAATAAAGCGGTATGGTACAAAATCCTGTGTAAGCGTTGCCCACAGTTAGTGGTGTTTGAGTTTTTATGGAGTACAGAACCTTTGAGTGAAGTGTGACGGAAATTTGTGAGTGAGTTCTAAATGAGTTTGCTTATTTTCACATCAGCTAATTCTTTGAAGGAAGATGACATGAGCTATCGAAACATAAGTAGTTCGCTCAACGCTGAGTGGGAACTAAATTAATGCTGATCTGTTTGAACTTCAAAAACGAAAAAGGAAGTTAGTGTTTTGAAATGTTGAAGTGAAGTGAATAAGTGTATTTGGGATCTTTATATGCGATTTTAATGTTTTTTAATGCAATATTTAACTTTGAAAATTGTCAATGGTAATATTTAGGAAGATTGCCATTTAGGTAAAGATATAAATAATAAAATAATTATTGCTGTTTATGAATATTAATTGAGCTCATCAGAGGTAAAAAATATTTTATATCTGTCATTAAGTTTTTCACAGATTTGGTTAGAAGACCGCAAAACAAACGAAAGAAAACGGACTGAGCTAAAACTGCTTAAATTAAAGGGCTACAATAGAATGAAAAGTTATGAGTTGAAATGAAATTAAAAATTATTTGGCAAATTCTTTAAATCTTTTAATCAAGAGCATTCGAATTCGTAACTGCAAAAATATCGTATAGGCCAGAAGACTTGGTATACATTTTTGCCCCTTAGAAGAGCATTTGTATCGAAAAGTGTTTTTGAGAAGTATAAATCAGAAATTTTATTAATTTTAAAAGGAGAAAAGATTTCAAATTTTATTACTCACATTAAACTTTTAACTTCTATTTTTTTATTTATGAATTTTTTAATTTTTGAATTATATAATTAATTGACAGCACAAATATTAAAGAATAAAGACTTTTTAATTTTTTTGGGGGGGTTATATTTTCAAAAAAATTCTCATGTGGCAAACATTCCCCTCTGGGTTTCCTTAGTTTCCGCCATTGGCTTCTTGTTCGATGTTTCCTTGCTCAATACTTGAGGTTTCCGCATGCTCCTGAAGAAAGCTATTTTCATCCATGTTGGATTCTGAACTCATCTTTGCCGTGGAAGCGTATATCCGAAACCACTATCTTGAAATGGATCAGCATCGTCTTCAGATGCTGATCCATTTCAAGATAGTGGTTTCAGCCTCATCCAAAAAAGGATCAGTAACCTGTTGAAGTTCCCTATCGTCCTTCTGCCTCTTTCTGAAAGAATCAAAATCTGATATTTACACCACATGACTTCCTTGCACGGAATATTAAATTATGCACATTTTTGCTGCATTTCATTTAAACTTATTTCCTGGAATTTTCATTAGAGATATATTTTTCATTCAATGAATTAAGTTGTTCTCACTTCGCGACAAGGCAAAAATACATAAAACCTCAAAATATCTTTATTAAAATTTTAAAAACATAGACAAATATAAAACACAGGTACAGTTAAAACAATTTTAAGAGCAAATTTTACAACAAAAATTAGAGTTCTCAAGCAAAAACAAGCAATTCGGCCAGCGGGCAAGAAGACATATTTTTCGGTGCACAAAACTGAAAGTTTACTTTTGGCGAGGGCACTGCTCATATTGCACTTCTCCAGCTTCAAAAGGTCCTAATGTCTCTACACTATTAAGAGCTGAAAATTTCTATGAAATTTTAAAACCAGGCCAGATTTATCCATCTAATACATAATTAATTTTACAGATCACTGTATTGGGTTTGAGGTTAGTGGTAATGTACCCACAGTAGCTGGAAATAATATGCATTATGGGATTGTTAATGATTGTACCGATTTAGCGAAAATTATGCAAATATTTTTTGAAATCGAAACTATTGAGTTGACGAAGTAAAAGGTAAGGAAATCGCTGAGAACATTTGCGATAGACAAATATACAGACATAGAACGGATACATATGGGAGATGCATTGTACAAATGCTTTTGAAGGAATATTACGAATTAACGCAGATAGCTATGAAACGATTTTAATCTCTTGTTAGGCAGAGTTGAGAAGAGAGACGGAAATTCTGACTATGAACAAGACATTATGGTGACTATTTGTATACGTCACACCTGAATAAAGTTAAAGAAATCCGAGAGCCAGATGTAGTTCACAATCTGCTCCATCATGGTGTTCTTTGGGGATAATATGCTGCCATTTCCTTAAGAGTAATGTTTAATGCTTCAATTACATCGAACGATAACACTTTAAACTATCTCCCGTATAATGGAGGATTCAAGAAGATTTATTTGCAGTAATGCTCACTTCAGGAAGTATTTATTTGGTTTGGTACTGGCATCAAGAGAATTTATCGAATGATTTGGATAAATTCCGAACAAAGAGAAATTTTGAGAATTGTCTGAATATCTTCGAATGCCGATCGAATTAAAACGTACAGTATGTAAGGTTTTAGTTAAACTAACCAAGTTTTATTTTAATTTAAATCTTTCTATCTCCTCTCTGTTTCAACTTCCCGTCAGAAGAAGCGCGCGTTTTCAGCTTATGCTAATTTGAAGTACAGCCAAGTGCTATTTAAACCAGAGGTAGAAACCTCTCAATGTGAGAGAGCTTTAGTCTCAGATCACGGTCAGTCTGCTCAACGTTCGCCTGACCAGCTAGCAGTTAAAATTTACAAGCCATAGTGCTTACTACGTGATTGCATTGTGAAACAAATTGAAGTGCGCTAGTATTAGTATATCTCGCTGCACACCCTTTTAGGTAGAGGCCAATCTCCGCGAATTGCTCTGTGAGCAAAGTTTAATTAGATTTCTATTTTAGTTTTAGTTTTAAAATTATTTGATTGTTAAGTTAGGCCCAAGTGCGGTCTTTTACTTTCTGAATCTCCCCCGAGTTGGGAAGTGTGTAAATAATAGTGATTTAATAAAAGAGGATTTTAAATCCCTTTCACGTGCAGTCATTTTCCAGCACAGTACCTACATCAGAACAAAGCTAACATTTCATCAGCTCACTGTTCCAGTTCAGGACTTGAGACTTGAGGATAAGGACCCTATTACAGACTTTACCATGTTTCCAAAAAGTATGCACAGAACACTCAGTCCTGATAAGTATATGGGTACGATGCATAGCATAAGTAGCGCACTGGCTGCACAAGTAGCTCACTGGCGTATACTGCTCACTGGCTGTTTTAGCAAAAAGAACGTTGAAACAGCATGAGATGAAGATACTTTTCTACTTTTCGATAGTTACATATGTTCTTTCCTTAGACACGTGTATGGATGACATAGTCAATAGAGTTTATCTGTTAGATGAAGCACAAGAGCTTCAGCGGCAATAATTTCGTTAGTTATTATTTAGTTTCTTAACATCGTTAAATAACAATTTACTACGAAAGATATCAGACTGATAGTAGGACGTTTAAAATAACGAAATTTTTATTCATTGCCGTTAGAAGAATGTTATTCTTTGCTAGAACTGGAAAAAAATTCCATTGTTAAATTAGGTCTATAGCTGTGTCTTCTAGCGCCGTAATAGGGATAAAACAAATCATTTTCAGTATATCTTAAGGAATTTTAACTGGGATGGAAGTTTCGTAAAAAATGGAAAATGCGAAATAGTTTCATAAAAGCTGAAATATACTAAATAACATGAGTATTGACTCGAAAGGGAAAATGAACAAAAAATATGTAATTTAAGTGCACATGTTTCAAAAACTTCAATGAAAAAAAATACAAATTTCGCTACCAAAGATGCGATTGAAATTATAAATCGTAAATTTTAGTGTTCTAAGATGATAAGACAAATCTATAGAACAAGAAGAGTACGTATTGTTTTTGGCTGATAATATTTAACTAAAAGGCGTTTAGCAAATCTGAATTGATTTCTAAAGTTATAAATAAATTTTATTGCATAGGATTCAATCATATGTTTTTCGCATCTGGGAATCATAATGACTTATCAACAGCTTGAGATGTATAAGTATGCTCAAGCTGTTATGTATAATTAATTATAATCATAATGCATTATAAACGGCGAGATGCATTTTAAGGATCTTAAGTTTGGCTAACGTTTATTTTATTTAAATGTTTACTATAATCTCTTATTTTCCGCTTCTGACCAGAGTTAACGCGTTAGTATGTTTATGCAAATTGCACTTGCTAACGCTTAAGTATTTAAGTTGTGGCGTTTTGCCAAGAGCATAGTAGAAGAGGAGAAAGTGAGCCATCTTGCCACGAATCTTCACGCGAGCTTGTCATCAGTTACTCTCCGCTTTTAAGGCCAGAGGTTTTAGTCCTCTTGAAAGCTAAAGACGTATTGTAGTTTTCCGCATTTTGTGTACTAGAAGCGTAGTACTTTAATAGGCGAGTTTTAGTGTTAGTTATCTGTGCAAAATATTAAGAGTTAGATCTTAAATAAATTTTATTTAGTTAGTAGTCTTATACTTTTAAGTTCAGACCACAGGTGGTTGGTCTTGCAGAGCAGGAGCGAGTGTGAAAACGTGGAAAAATCAAAGGGTTATTTTAACTGTTCTCATCTTGTCGTCTTTGCTATACTCCATAGGACATAGTTTGCAGTCAACTCACTGTCCATTCAGGACACGTCATGTTCGCCAAACAAATAAAAAGAAATATGAGTCCTGATAGCATAAGTTTAGAGATCTCATCTTCTTTATAATTCGCTATGACTGATTAATTTTCACCAGGATGGTGCAGTTAATTACACTGTATATGCAGCTACAGAAATATTGTACTCCTTTGCGTCTCTAAAGTATCAAAATGCGTTGTTCTTTCTATGCAATCAAGGAACCTACGTTTCAGTCCTAACATCCTAAGACCCTTTAGAAACAGTATATTCTTTCTGTTTTATGTTGAGATATAACATTTTTACTTGCGCTTAGTTAAACGTAAGAATTCTTGCAAATTATGTGTGCTTAGATAAAATTAAAGAATTTAATTAAAAGTTTTTCTTGTGAAGTTTTCAAAATTGAGCTATGCAGGCACTTTGAGTTCCATCAAATATCATTACTCGCATTTTAATATCCATGAAATTATTCATTCATCACATATGGCAATCCCCTTCCCTTATATTATAATTGCTTAGTTCAGAATCTAAACATTAACAACTGTATGCCTTGATCTGCAAATCTCATTCGATTTCGTATACTGACAAAGCGACTTTACAAACCCTACGAAAATCCCTAGAATATCTAACGAATTTATTCCAACCAATGACTAATAATTTTGCTAATAAAATGTGCATAATTATCCACAACAATGTAATAATAGAATCATCACAGTCCAGAGAATACTACAAGGTCTACAAGGCGTAGCCCTCTGGAACATGGCGCTCAATTGATTAACATCTCACCATTTTACTTTCCATACACTCCTTTGCAGATAATGTAGCTCTTGTTACACCGGAAGAATAAGTGACATTCTGCAGAAAAAGTACCAATAGCTCCTTTCAAATGCTACAAAACCTATTTGCGAAACAAAAGCTTAAGATCACGAAAGAAAAATTTGTAAGCCATAACCGTTCATAAACTGGCCCAAATAATGACAAGGAAGGAATGATATCAATATTTGTCCCCCATATGACATTTCTGGAAATCTTCATTGATAAAATTTTTTTAAGTCTGCACCATATAGGCTTATTAACATGGAAGGTCTTCGAACCTTGAACTTTCAGTTTTCCTGAAAAATATATAGGAACATCTTAGGTATTTCTCCCTCCTTCTTAACATGCCTTTGTGGTGCAATGACCAGCTTACTCGGCGCGTATTCGAGTGGTCCGAGGTTCGAGTTACGGCGAGGGCATTGCTCGTTTTTCATTTCTCTTGCTTCTAAATTGACACAGTCTTTACAATGGCGCTCAAACTAAAATGTTGTGCATGATTATTCGCCACCACGAGGATTTGGCGATCGGGTCCTCTGATGCCCAGTCACCTTTTAAAAGAGGGACTATAAAAGCTGTTTCTCCCACCTTATTAGCCTGCCTCTGTGGTGTAATGGCTAGCACACTCGGCACGTATTCAAGAGGTCCGATGTTCGAGTCCCGGCGAGGGCATTGCTCATTTTTCATGTCTCCTGTATCAAAATAATCTAATGACTTTACGACCTAATCATCTAGTAACACATGACAGTGAAATATTTAACTGCCAATATCCTACAAATACAGTTAAACAATTGTAAAAGAAAGCGAATTTTGTCATTGTAGTTAATTAGCAACTTAAAGAATATTCAAAATTCAGTTTTGAAAATTTGGAATGTAACCTACAAGCAGTAGGTGCATATGTTTCATTACGAACACGCAACGTAAATACAAAAATTAAATAGAGTTAATTGGATTTTAAAGCTTGAAACATTAGACCAGAATTCAAGAAATTATGGAACTAACATTAGGCTAGAATTCAAAAAATTCTCTAATTGATTTTGTAATGGAAAGATGTTCCATACTACCATTATTTTGGCATGATACAGACAGTGCACGTTTTATATGATAATAAATACGCTACCTGCAGGTTAACTGTCTTTACAGATGAAGTGCAGTAAAAAATATCAAAGCAGTAATCTATTTTACACCAAATTAGCCAAATTATTTCCTTTACGGAAGTTTTGGAAAGGCAAAACCTCAGCGGCGAGCGGTAAAACTGCTGAACGCATTAATTTGACGTGAGTAAAAATCACGGTGGACGAACTTACTGCTCATGAGTTTTCATTTTGGTTAGTTTCCCCATGGGTAATGTGGATACGAGACATTTACGCTTAAAAATGCCGCCATTTCTTTTAATTTCTTCTGTGAGCGCTTTTGTCCAATAATAAACATGTTGTACATTTTTTCATATATCTAAATTTATTTTGCATTCACTGTAAGCTATACTTCTCCCCCCGGTCTTGAATCATATACCAGAATTTTACGCTTTCTCCTGATATGGATAACTCGATGAATATGCAAAATTCCGCTCTTTCCACAATGTGTAATTAAAGCTCTGTCTTTTAAATTCCTTTGATTATTTTGTTCTTCATATTCATTATTTGAAGACATATTTATGAACGTCTTTAGGTATGCTTTCAAAGTTATTTTCAGCAGTTTTTTCAAACCATATGGCGAGGATTTTTTCTATGTATTATTCACCACTCATAATTTCCCTTATATTTTCATATTCTTTTAAAATGTTCGGAATTAAAATATTCAGTTAAATATATTCTTGCATAAAGTCTTTTGATTCCAGATGCCTAGCACTATTGGAATATACGAATGGTAGATACTTACGAACAGATGCCACCAAATAAGGAACATAGAATTAAACGCCTAATCGAATGTCTCCTTGATTTCAGCCTTGACAATAAATTTAACTGCAAGTTAAAATGTATTTCGCAGAATTCAAATAGAAATACACATATATTTACAAAATAGTGATTGTAATATGCATTTAACTAAGAGTAAACATATATCATTTAACATAACTAAAACATGAAGAATTTTATTATGATTGTCTTCAAAGGACAGATTACAATGTTCCGTAACTTTGATGTTCAAACATTTTCTCAACCTAAGACTATCGGAAACAAAGAGTTCTTAAATGCGCGGCAAGAACAGAAAGTCCCAACAGAAACATAACGTCCCAAAGAAAGTTTAACTTTTGCAACTGATACATTTTGTTTGATTATTTTGTTTCATCCACAGGAATTTAGTTGTTAAATTTAACTCAAAAGAACTCCAGAACTTTTTTAAAGAGTGTAATCTATTGCATTTTGCTATCAATTCTGTTTAAAGTTTAAAACATTTGCAATTTACTGAAAAGCTGAAGAAGCGTTGTTATTAAAATGCTGAAATTATTGGAAATAACTCGATACAAACCTCACAAAAGCTTTTCTCATTTAGAAGCACTTATTGTAAAATATTTTACTGCTGTATGAATGTCAACAGAAAATTTAAAATATACAAATCTAACTAAACTTGGCGATGGAAAGCTGCTTTGAACTTCCGTTACAAAATGCTGGCAACCAAGAATGCTATATTTATAACTATTTTGGGAGGTATATCCGAATATTAGAAGTTAAATCTTTAAGTATTATGTATGTCTTATGAGTAGACTCCGATATATATATATATTCGAGAAAAAGCTGAGAAGATTTTAAAGTTGGAAGACTGTCTTAGAAGCGAAAAAATACAAAAGTATCTGAAAATTTCAAACATATTATTAGGCCAGTTTGGTAATTAAATATGGTAAAGTACTGGAGAGTTGTGCGCCTAAATGGAGGGAAGACTTTCTGAAGAACTTTTTAACGGAAACTGATTTGTTTTCTTCGTGTACCTGGAATAAACAGCGGAAACCATCTTGCATGTAGACCGTTAGCTTCCACGTTGCAAACTATGCTTTGATTTGGTTTATTGGATTATAGCAAAGCATATTTGGGCTATAGCCTAAGGAGAGAGATGTCTTCGGGACGAACCTTTTAAGGGAAACTGGTTGGTATACACGTTACAAATAGGGAACCCACGGAAACGCCCATGTAGCCGCCTGTTCGCCTAGATTCGAGCTCAGATAAAATCTAACAGTGCTCAACGATTTTACGTCTCAGCCGCTGGTGGGCCTTCCAAGCTACTGAGCAGCAAGAGCTGTTCTGATGATCGAAAGAGAGAAAAACGAAATTTAAGCCATGCAAAGTTTGTTTCTTCTCAAAATCCCAAAGTTCTGCTATGCTGCTTTTAATCAATATCAGGTTCCCACTTTTATGCATCCAGTCAGTAAAAGAGCGAGACAGAACAGTAGTATTACAACGGAAGCAGGAAGCTACATACCAGGTACCTCCTTTGCTCCAAAAAAATCACGAAATTAAGTGCTGTAGACAAATGAGACATCCTGAGCATCAAATGATCTTTGAAATAATCCCTAAGGATCGATCTAATCGTCTTATCGATGGCATTTACTCGTGTCTCAAAAACCGATGGAAAGGTAGGCTTTTCTAGTGTTATTTTTCATGCCGTTAGAAAAACAAATCTTAAGGAAAGGTTTCTCAAACCGAGAGAATAGTTTATTCCAAGCTGAATCAAACGCTTTATTATATTTGCATGACTACACCATGTTTCAAAGCTAATTATCAATTCCTGCAGTCTTTCTGTGCTTTTTACACTTTCTAATAAAAAGCACTTTTCCTAGTACTTCAAGAAATATTTTTAATAATCAAGAAAAACCTGATACCATTACTTGAGTAAAAGCTCATATGGCGTCTCCAGTAGCGAATATGCAGAACAAATCGCAAAAGAATCACCCCAGAATATATGTGATCCAACGCTAATCATAGCATGTCTGATGGTACTTTAATCATCAGACAAACTGATCGGGATAATGTCTCTGAACGCAAAAGATCCACGATGTTTAGTCACAGATAAAAAACGATAGATAAAGTTCCAGTGCAGTTCCATTCTCCATCCTGCGTAGTATAAAAATGATATTCTCAAAAACTTTAAGAACGAAGAGTTCTGTTTAAAATATATAATAACATTATCAACTTCACTGAAGCTGATATCTCCAGAAGGAACTCGTTTAGTGTAAATTCACATAAAATGTATGCTAAATTAATGATAAACAATGCATTTCTTTTGTACATGATTTTTATCACAGCCGGAAGTGTGATTTTAGTTAGACCTTCTCAGTCTCGAAGGCATAATCGATATAAATCCTGCTTTTAGTTGCTAAATCCTTTACCATTCTGTCGATATTAACAAAAGCATAAATGCTATGAAATGAAGTTGATGCAACATAAACGTCCATAATGATATTATCTTCTCTGAGCAGGATTTCTGCTTTTTTAAATTGATTTCCTATATGATAAAAAGTTTGCATTTTTCAGTTTGAATCAATCAAAATATATATATTGTCACCGTTATTTTTATTTTATTTCTTTTGTTTAGTCTTCTGCCTGTTTAAATTGGACGTGCCACGAGGGAAAAACCTTCAAGGTTTTGTAAATAACTTTCAATATTACACTGTAAGATTTTGTACCACTGATTTCATTTAATAAATGTGGACTGAATATATTGCAGGCCTTATTTTATTTCGCAAGACTTTCTTCGATACACAAATAGAATTCAATAGAAATGCAAATGCCTGGAGTTTTGTATCAAATAATGTGAGAGAATATACAAAATTCTGAAATATTTCTGATGTAAAGATAGTTTTATGAGCTTACTCTTCAAATAACACACATGTTTAGAAATGTTAAATAAGAAAGATAACGTGGAACAAAATGTAAGCGAAACGACACAAGAAAGTACATGGATAGTCCCCTTTAAATTTTGAGTTCTCCATTTTCTTAAGAAAATATATCTTCTATTGAAGGATTTGAAGAAAATACACAGTGACTAGTAATACTGGACTAAAGCACGATATACGTCTTGTGAGGTAACTGAGGCGTATTTCCACGTATCTGTGAAACATATCCGATAATATTTATTCGTCTATCGCTTCTATTTCTAGTAAAGAATACACTTTCTTTAGAAAAAAATCTGCGTTACTCTAAGCAAGTTATTCTTAATGTATATATATATAAGGTATAAAAATATGAAAAAAATAGTGTTAAATTAAACATAATTGGAACGAATTGGCAGCAGACCATTAAATTAGTAATTTTTAATTAAACACATTGCCTCTTCAAGGATACGCTTTGCACCATTTTTTGCCACTCTGAAACATGTTACCTTACGCTTTCTCTGCAATAAACGCAATGCGATATCTTTTGGTGACGCACTGAAATCAACACATTTTGGATGATATTTAACTTTCACGACTTCTTTTACTCGTTCACTTTTAAACTTGCGGACATTTTCCCATTGGTATACCAACACTTACGACATTCTGTGCGACTTTATTTTAATGTGATATTTAGAATTTCACAATCGTGGCACACTGATAGAATTAAGCAGAGAGTTGACTAGAAAAGGTAAAACTAATTCACATTTTAGTCATGATCGAGAAAGAACTGTTGCGTAGATATAACTGGAGAGAAAATCACAACTGGCTTGATCCTTAAAACAACATTTTTATTTTGAACAGGAAAAATTCTTCAGAGACGCATTTTCGTTTAATCCTTAGAAAACCGAAGCTTCGTTAACCGAACCTTCCCTATCCTGTACGCATAAGATAGCGAAACGCTGTATGCGTCTATTACCCATCCAGACCGTTTCCTGCCCTCCCTCCGTCCATTAACGCAGAAAGAGGTGTGAAGATTTCAAACATCCTTCCTGCTTCCTAAAAAAGAAGCTTCCATCACCCTTTTAGGAGAAACTGGCTGTAATAAGCTAATACAATCCATTTGGGAAACTGTACCTGCTACTGCCTACCTTACGGGATGGGAAGAAATAGACATCACAATCTGCGCCGTTTCGGGTGGTTGTGGCGGTTTGAATAAAAGACCGCCTCCAGCGTTTCGTCCTCCAAAGTGTTAACTTGGTATAACATAAAGAATGCTAGTCCCCCCACAATTTCTATATGCGCAGTTTATATTTTAGATAATAAAAATGCTTAGCGAAGAGACGTGAAGAGACGACAAGCAAGCAAAAAAGTGACGCCTACTAACTGCAGTTTTATTTACAAGGTCGGAAAATCATTCATTTAATTCCGAGCAGCAGCTCGCCAAAAGATTTCGCATTGCGGTTATTGCAGTGAAGGCGTGACGTAACGTGCTGCAGAAAGGCGCAAAACGGTAGAAAATCTATCTTTGCAGTGGGGAAGTGCTTAATTAAAGTTTATGAATTTAACGGTTCCTTGCCAACTGTTTGCAAATAGGTTTAATTTGTTAGTAAATTGTTCTTCTTATTTTGAGATCTTACGTATTACGTCAGCTATGGTCATGATCAGACTGAGTAGTATTTTTTTTTCCACCATGCATGTTCCTCTAACCATAGTTTCAACACAAACTGCTGCTACACACACACACACACACAACTAGCTAGACATATTTCAATTTCATTATTATTATTATTATTATTATTAAAAGGGTAAAATTAGATTCTGTTTACTAAATTTCTACGACATTTAAGGATACAAATTATTCATCTTAAATTGAACATTAGTTTGTATATATTTATGTGTATTGCCAGCACGTAATGCAAGAGAATAGAGAATTTTTATGGCCATAAAAATGAAATGAAATTTTGATTCATCATACGATATATATATATATATATATATGAAATAATTTATGTGGTGGCTGTAAGGTTGCGATGAAATAATTTATATGTTGGCTGGTGTTGTTAACCTGATATATGATTTGATAAGAACGTTACAGAATGATTTATTTTCCGTTCAGGGTTCTCCCTATTCGTTGATTTTAAGTTTTGGTTTCCAAACTTGAAATTATTATTTGCTGATATGATATGGATTAATTTTTAAATGACACAGAACAGAAAGATTATATATAAATCAGTTGCTATTTTTGGGACAAAAAGCTGAAATAACCAAATTAAAGTAGAGACTTATGAGACTATGCCAAAGTGAATATTTTGATTGAACTGTTTTTAGTCTGCAAAGGTTTATAAAACATAAATTATATGTAATAGCTTCTAGAGTTTCTCATTTAATTTAGTTACATTTTATCGTAAAAATATTAAAATATTATAATAAATCTTTTTGATCTGAGTCACCTCTAATTTTTATAAAAATTTTCTATAGATTTCCTGTGGCAAAGAAATTAGATTTTCAAACCCATTTGAGATTAAATCCCCTTCTGTTTAATAATACATTTATTAATCATATATATAACTCAAAATATTAGCTCCGAATTTAAAACAACCACTGTACAAATTAAAAAAATACAGGAAAAATAGTAATTCACGCGTTATATTAATTTATTGCGTGGGGAAAATTATTCACCACTAAATCAATTTGCATTGTTATTTAATTAATTTTTCATCCAGTGTTGGGTAGTTCTCATAAATTATAAAACCTGTCAGTGCTTTAGAGTGATGGACAGGCCATCCTGATTCGTGACTGAACTACTAGTTCTTCAATGCGAAACTGTTCACGTGGTCACCCATTAAGTAATGAGGAAAGAACGTCCAGAACTACCGGTAGAATGACATTGCGTGGTATTATAAGAAATCACGAAACGACCTTAATCGCTCAGATATTGCGTGATTTGAAGAATGGGTGCCGATGAAAGCATTGCCTTAATTATTTCAAGCGCAGGTTGTATGTTCAGACACTTCCAAGTGGTTTTCACAATGCATTTTTATCTGACATGGAATCTGGAATCAGGTAATTCAGATGCCTGAATTTTTAAGTAAAAGCAGCAGAGTTTATAACTTGGTATGCTTTGTTTAATCTTCAGTATAATCTTGCAATATAAAATTTGCATGATTCCATCTGCTACATTATACATATTCAAATTATTTCTAAATTAGGATTTCCCTCACTTCATTTAGAATACATAAGCATATCTGAATACGAAAGATTTTGTTTTAGTGTCTAGTTCATAGTTTGTAAAGCTTTAATAAATTTTTTATTAAATATCTTAACAATGCCAAAGGAAGTAGTGGTAAAACTTTAGGAAATAATAAAATATTATCTCCAAAGTGCGAAACTCTCTATCATACATTCTAAAGATATGATGTTTTTAGATATTTTTAAAAGGGGAGTTAGCCCAAATACTTTCGAAAGGTGTACGTATCTGTAAATTAAAAAAAGCAGCTTTCAGATTTATTTTGTATTATATACGCTCGGTTACATTTACAATTAAGTAGTGATTTACTAAATAATACTATTTCTAGGTTCGGTAGCTCCCTTATTTCAATAGCATGTCTGACCATAAAATTGCGTGATTTTGTTTTTTTATGTTTCATATTTTTTCCTAATTTCTACATGCAATAAGTAACTGAATACCTTTATATTTTATATATATATACCTTTATATATTAAGGTTGTGTGCGCTCAGTTACGTTTACAATTAAGTGCAGATTTACTTAACTTCAGATTAGTTGTCTTATTTCATTAAACTACATAAGCATATCTAATCATAAAATCCCGTAATTTTGTTTTTCTTCGTGTTTTGCTTTATTTCTAATTTCTACATGCAATAGTTAACTGAATGTTTTTATATTAATGTTATATGTACTCAGTTACATTTAAGTACAGATTTTTTAAATATTCTTATTCTTAGGTTTGATTGTTCTATTATTCCGTTACAATACATAAGCATATCTAATCACGAAATCGCTTAATTTTTTATATGTTTCTTCATATTTTCTAATTTATATGTGCAATAAGTAGCAATATTAATATTATGTGCAATCAGTTACATTTAAAACTTAAGCACCGATTTACTAAATAATCTTACTAAACTATGCTAATTATCTACTACTCACATTACATTTTAGAAGAGAAAAATACTCAATGTATAAGGTATTTATCCTGCCTTCTTCGCATGCCTTCGTGGTGCAGTGATCTGCATGCTCGACGCGTAACCGAGAGGTCCGTGGTTTGATTCCCGGTGAAGGAGTTGCTTATTTTTCATGTCTGTTGCATCAAAATAAACCTAATGTCTCTACACTGGCTCCCAAACTAAAAAGGTGTTGGATGATGATTCTCCACCACCACGATTTGGCGATTGGGTCCCCAAAACCCCAGTTGCCCTTCAAAAGGGGGAGTATATAAGGTATTTCTCCCGCCTTCTTCGCATGCCTTCGTGGTGTAGTGGTCTGCATGCTCGACGCGTAAACGAGAGGTCCGTGGTTCGATTCCAGGGGAAGGCGTTGCTCATTTTTCATGTCTGTTGCATCGAAATAAACCTAATGTCTCTACAAATGTAAAGCATTTAAATAATGAATTATATGTTAGTTCACAGCCCTTCATGTTTTTATACATTCTTGATTATTCCATTCATATTTTTCTCGTTTTTCTCAAGGTTCAGCTTGCATTTCCTAGATATGGTGCTTAGGCATACTGGTAGTAGATAAACGCAGATGAAACAAATTGGAACCTTAAGTTGCTACAATTTAAGATTAACAGAACTCATTTAACAGAATGATAATGTAATAATGAGCAGGGAAAAAAATAATTCGCATTTCATTGTTTTCATCGTGACGCAATATACAAAAGCATTCTTCTTAAAGATTAATTTTTGTGGGATTTTCTCTGCAACTTATTTCCCTGTCCTCTGAGCTCGTACAATCAAAACTCTATGAGCAAGTTGCTCATTCTTATGTAGACGTTGAACTTCTTCAATAAATAGTCAAAACTAGCCGAGTACCCGATGCTAGTTAAATTAGATTGGAAGTAATCTAACAACAGAGAGAACGGTACCGCTGCAATCCTTCTCTAATAACGATGCAAAAAATACGATTCATATTCATACATTTTTCACTCTGATGCGATATGGAACGCACATAAAACATTTCGATAGAAAATAAACTAATTCTCTCTCATTATCTCAGCATCAATAGCACTCAGTTTTTAATGATTTTCGTCTTTCTAATCAAATGGTAGTAAAAGCTGAAGTTTCATCCAATATTTCACCTAGACTAAATTTTAGTCAATTAAATGTGGCAAAATATTTATCAGAATTGACCAGAAATGAATAACGTGAACAAACAAACAAACACACAAACAGACATCCTTCTTTATATGTATAGATTTTGTAACACTTGCAATTTTTTTATTAACAGACTCTGCGATTTGAAACCGAGCAGTAGGCACACTTTTCGACATAAAGCATTCTTATCTCCAACGCTCAGGACAGTTTCCACTCGGAAAAATAAGGGCGAAAATTAGCGCTTCCAGAGACTTTAATTAATATTTCGGCTGATTAAAGTCATACGAAGATGGGAATAGTCGAAATGGCTTCCCACGAATTTTTGGAGTTGGCAATAACGTATTTGAAGTTAGGCAATGCTATTTTTATTTCATCGTAAAACTTAGAAATTATTCATTAAAACACTTAAGGATATGAAAGCGAGTAGTGGCAACAACTCTTTCGAAATAAAGCAGATTTTCATCTCCAGTCGTGCGAAACTGTTGCCACTCAGAAAAATGAGGGCAAAAATTACCCCTTTTCCGGGATTTTAATTAATATTTCTGAATTCAACTATTTTGTTTTCTTGGAAAATTGTAGACCTCTACCTTTTCCAGGACCCAGAAAAGAATTTTAGAAAGTTCGGTGACGATAGCTATAGTAGTGACTGAGTTATAAGAGGACAACCAAAGACACAGACTTTTTTCTTTATATATATAGATAGATAATAATAAATAATCAGTAACAATCCAAATAGTCTATTTAATCAAATGATAGAAACAGTTATATGGTAACACCAAATGGCGCTGCGATATTAGATAAAGTGACTTAAACTAAAAGCAAGAATGAAACTAATCTTTTGAGAAGAGACCATTCTAAAGAGTAATAAATATTCTGAGATCATAATTAGCATTAATATATAATTATGTATGACTGTTATAGAATAATTTTATGGATAACACTTCTGTAAATTTATTGATCATTGCAGAGACTCTCCTTGACCTAGTAATACATATATAGGAGATTAGGTTGGATGCTCATAGTTAAATCCATTGCGAGAGAGCTAGAGATTCATAGCATTTAATGTGACAAATCGTTGCTCGCTGTTATGTCATCACTGTGTGGAGATGAAGGGCTAATGGGATGAGGAGGATACTCTAACATGCATTGTTAAATTATATTTTGGCTCTCTATGGTGTATGAGGAGTTGAATGTAATGTGTAGTGTATAACAAATGACAGTTTCTAACTTTTTTTTGTTTCATTTATTTTCCAATATCCTTATGTTTCCTATGTGTGAATTTCGCTTCACTTTTAAACATGAAAATGCTTCCATTATGTAGAAAACATCGCCCATGCAGTCCGTGAGCATATTTAAAGAGCTTGCGTAAGAGCTAGAAATTAATACTTTCTATAAGTGTGCAGAAAAGTAGCAGAATATCTAACCAGCCCAATCTCATTAGCCCAACGGGGCGTCAGCCTGGATGGGCTATTAGTCTCCATACGCCATTTTGCGTCGAATCGCTAAAAGCATTGAGTCGCTTTCCCAATTGTTGCTACCAAGTATTATCGCCTGTCTTATATTAAAGAAAAAGCAATCAAGAATCTGCATGAATGTATATATGTTTCTCGTATTATTCAATAACGGACGGTACGTTTTTGAATTACTTAGTCTTTCACTCGAATATCAGATCCTTGAAGCCCAAATTTTGAATTTTGATTTTGTTTTATGATCTATTTCATATTTTGCGAAAATATACAGAATTTTTGTTTAAAAGTACTCAAACGTGTTCAAAAGGAACAGTGGCAACACTGTACGGAATAAAATATTTTTATCTCCAGCGCGCGAGACTGTCTATCGAAAATTATACAGCTATGCTGTTTTTAAATATTGTTAAAAAGGCACTAGCCTAAATGCTCTCAAAATGGCCCTCGAAACGTGTACGTGTGTGTAAATGGACAAAACGCCCCTTTGGGCGTTATATAAAATCTGAAATCTTCTAGATTCATTTTTTAAAATATTTTTCTTTTTGCTTTCATTGTATATTTTTTTTATTCCCCTTTTTCGAAATCGTAGCAATCGGCATAACACTTAGGGCTCTTTTTATGTACTTAATTGCGTTTAAGTGTCTGGAAATAATAGTGTTAACTTACGCAGTATAATTCATATGACTATGAATACGAAGTCCTTGCAGACACCGAGCATGATGTTAGAAGACAGGTTGTTGATGTAACTATGAATAAAATACACACAAACACAGAGTGAAGTGAAAAAAACAAGTAGGAAAACACAAAAGAATCCTTCTATGAAACAGAGGTGCGCTTTCCTTAGTAAAAAAATATATGGGGAAACTCACGAGGAATACCAACCAACTATCCCCAGATACTCTCATTCATTATCGAGTATACCAAACAAGGTATGATAAATTCAAGCGGCCGTCATCTTTTGGCTGCTTAAATGAAAATCCATGACAGTCGCTAGAACAGTTAACAGAATAAAATAACATTGTTTCCATTAAAAATGATGACAGAAGTCCTGCATAAGATGTTAAAGCAGAAAAGGACGAATTCTTATGTGGTTAATCTTATTATGATTTTACAAGGGCAATTAATTTTTTCTCCTGAAGCAGGGATGTCAGCACAAGAGAAAGCGTGGTACTTTTAGAAATTTATAAAAGTTCTGTAGGATAGCGTAGAATCACTGATTATCTAAACTTGAGAGATAAAGAAGATACGCATAGGAGTAAGCAGTGCTAAGAGGAGGAGCCCCATAGCAGTAGCCCACCAACGGGCGAGTGGTAAAGACGCTGAAGACTGGTAGTTCGGTCTGAGGTTCGAATCCCGCCATATACCAGCCAGTTTCCCTTAGAAAGTCCTCCACGAAGGCATCCCTCCCTTTAGGCAGATAGCCCTCGTGTGCTTTGTCATAATTGAATAACCTAACCTAACCACATAGCAGTAAAAGGAGTAAAAGCAGGAGCTTTCTCTGCCTGTTCCAGTTTTCATGATTTTTTCATATGGAGTTCCCTGAAAGATGTACGTTTGAAAGCCGTCTTGGTATTTTTGCTTTAATTTAAGATATAATCCTGTAGCATCAGTTAAACAAATTAACGTTGAAGCTTGTCTTCATACGTCTTCAAATGGCTTGTCTTCATATAGTCCAGCCCTACTATTATTCTTTAAATTTATTGTTAAATTTTTCATAAGCTCCATCTCGCCGGTGTTATTGTAAGCACGAAGTATATGCATTTGTGTTAAGAGTTTAATGAATAATAAAGGGTTTATTTCATGCTTTTTCTGCGCTAGTATTATTCACACCTGTGCGAGAAGTCACCAGATTTCCTAGTAAGGTCATTTTACTTTATGATAGCGAAAAGAGCAAGATCTTATAACCTTCAAAATTGTTATTAAAATTAATTAATTTAATTTATTTTCCCTCTGGAATAAAATTCTTTGTATGAGTGTTTATAAAATTGAGAATCGTTTATCAGGTAATATTCAACCAGTGATATGCGTTAGACATAAATCAAAGAAAGGAAATTTTGTGATTTTCCACTGATTTAAGCGTAACTGAAATCCCTTTCTATTACAAACATAAAACTAACTCGACATGGAAAATTTCTCCTGTTCACCAATGGTATTTCGCTGAACAACCAGGTTTGTCACTTCTGAGTAAAAGATCTAGTCCTATCCAAACGGCCATGGCCAGATTTAGAAGTGGGCATCCTCGATGCATGAAATTCAAAGAGGGAGAAAAGACCTTCCCCTCGTGTGCCTGTTCCTCCCTGCCTCTCTCGCTCACCTACTGGATTGTATAGGCGTCACCCTGAGAAAGCTGTCGGCTGAGCAGGACAACGTCAGCGATTTACTTGTTCGGCAAGGTCTCTTTGATTTTGTGTAGGCTTTCTTGCCCCAAGGGGATTAGGATCAACAACAACAATGACTAAGTCAAATCAGACTGGTACGCAAATATCGGATGGTCTCGGACTCGTAACCAAGAAGTGCCCTACTGCAATGTAGTAGGGCTCTGTTTATGAGTTCCGAAGAACACAGAATGAGCAAATATACCGATTAGTTAAAGATGTTTGCCCAGCCAATCATGGCTTGTAAGTAGCCAAAAATGGGCCACAACTTTAAGTCGTGGATATTCTGGCAGTCAAGAGAGATCTTCAGCCTTACATTGTTTCGTCTCAACAATTTCGATAGGTGTCTTTGTATCATAGACTGTTTTATGCTTAACATAGAAATGGTGTCAGCAAGCTCCTTAAAATTTGCATATTCACAGAAAATTAGAATAATGGTTGTTAATTTTTGGCAGAACATATTACTGAAGTGCAATAAAAATTCTTTGCAGAACGTAATGCTCATCAGTTCCAAATGGATGACTAAGGAAACATTTTCATCACAAAGTTTGAGTAGTGAAAAGAGAGTGAAGTGTAAGAGCACACTTCTGTTTGCTTGCAGATTCTTCTTTAAAAATTAATTTTCTTCTTTTGTTTATGGTTTGATCTTCATATATTAGCAAGTCCGGATGCATACATCAGTGAGAAGTTATGTCATCTTACAAAATTAATATAATAACTTGCTTACTATTGTATGAACTTTGGTTATTTAATGAAACTCCTTTGACGATACTGTGCAAGTACAGCCGTTGTTACCAGCAATTAAATGATTTGTGTAAATGGAAATTAAAAATTTTCTATCTACCACAGCTTACAGTTATAGTTCCTCCTTTTTGCAATAGTTTCATACAATTAAAGCATAAAACGTTTTTCAGTCTTATAATAATCTTTTATGATTTTCTTTAGTTTCAAGTATAATGATAAATTCATTTTTAATGAGCAGTTAGCTTTGACACTGTACAGACATTAGGTTATTTCGAAGCAAGAGACATGTAAAATAAGCAATGCCTTCGCCGGGACTCGAACCTCGGATCTCTCGAATAGTATTCGTAGAGGTATTCGTATATTCGTATTTGCGAAGAAGTATCCGTATAGGAAGGGAAAATAAGCACTGTTTAATTAGCTGTATTTGTACTCAAAACGTACTGATACTGTAGAGACATTAGAATTTTTCGGAAGCAAAAGATGTGAAAAATGAGAAATGAATTAGCAGAGATTCAAACCACGGCCCTCTCGAATACGCGCCGAGTGTGATGATCATTACACCAGGGAGGCATGCTAAGAAGGCGAGAGAAATACCTACCTTATATACTCCCCCTTTTAAAGACTGGGGATTAAGGGACCCAATCGCCAAATTCTGGTAGTTCGGGCGCCACTGTAGAGACATTAGGTAGTTTCGAAGCAGGAGATATGAAAAAGGAGCAATGCCCTCGCCGGGACTCGAACCTCGGAGTTCATGAAATATGAGCCGAGTGTGCTGACCATTACACAACGAACGCATGCTATGAATTCGGGAAAAATACCTTATAATTCATTTTAAAACGGAATTTCATGGATTTATGCAAAGGAACTTGGGAAACAGCAATTGCATGATATCATTACTAAAATGATTTGGTTCTCCTAATAATATGGTTTTCGTAGGTGGACTTCATTGCTGTGAACGCAAATAAGGAGTTTTAAATAAATCAAGAAATAGTTTTGCACTAATTGCTAGAATGCTAGAACTAATGAATTTCTAGAACTAATTTCTATGTGAAAGCTAATCTAAAATATTCCCTTGCACTGCAGCAACAAAACTGTTAAAAAGTTTACAGCACGTTATATTGTTATGTGTAAAACGTCAACATATTTTCTAAATTTAAACTTCACGCAAGAGTAATTTTGCAGAGAAAAGATCTTAATGCACATGCAATACACGAGCTTTGTACAAAGAGAATAGCCAACCATCTTTTATTCTCCTACATTTATCACCAGAACCTCTCTCTTGTGGCTTATTTATGCGGATTATAACACTTTAATTTGCAAGACTCTTTTTATTTCTGGCTTTTAAATAATAGGAAATTATTTACTCTCACGCGCTAGTGTAGCAGGAATATACGTTTTAGAATATACGTTTCAAATTATGGGCATTAAACAAACATGAACTTTTTATGCAAAAAATTATTTACAGCGTTCTGCATCTTCAGCAAATTCAATGCGTTTCTAATATTCAAACATACTGAGGTGGTATCCGGCATTACTGATAATATAATCTGCAGTATTTCTTCTAAACATTTTTACTTTACACTTTACACGTAATTTCTCTTTTACAATGATGCATAGGAAAATTAGCACTTGGAAAAATCTTCTCAGAATATGGTCTTTTATTTACAAAGCACCGATAAAATGTGCTGTTGTTGTAATATAATGCCACTTTAATTCTTTGCAAAAATTTCGGTTTAGTGATTCAGCGTTACGAAAATCTGTAATTAACGACTGCAAGCGTGCCTTATGAATACCTCTCAGTTACATGAAAAATTCAGTACATGACCTGAAATGGCTTGAAACAGCATGAAATACGTAAATGTAACTAAAATATAAGTAATTAACTAAAAATGTTACTCACAAATATTTTAAGAATTATAAATGTCCACTTTGCCTATTATTTATTATGCGTTTGTGGCAACAGTTTTCATACTGGTCTTTCGCTTTCTTGGAATCCAATGTTTTGTTTTTCAGAGTTTTAGAGAAGATGTAGTTTTGCTACTAGAACTGAAAAATAAATGATTTGATACTAATATTACAGTGTTGTTTGTAAATTAACGTAGTGCGTCTTTAATTTGCATTTTATTACTTTGTCTTGCCTCAGAACAAACAAATGGTGACCCGTAGTATTCGACTTCTTTATTTAATATGACTACAGAAAGCAAAAGAGAAGCAATTACGTTGCCGAAGCGAATAAAGTAAGCATTAAAATCCCACCATTTTGGAAAGAGGAATAGGACATTTTATTTTACCAAAAGGAAGCCTAATTTCAAATAAATGACATCACAACTGCAGAAACTATATTCAATTATTTGATATCCCAGTTTGAACCCAGGTATATTTAAAATATATGGGACATTATTAAAGAAGCTAAGCCTAATAAATTTTCTATGGTAAAAGACATGCTTTTAAAATATTTTCAAAGAAAGTGAATAGAGTCTGGTTTCTCAATTGAAACTCAAAGATTATAAACTAAGTCAGCCTTTTCAGAAAATGAAAAGTCTAGCTACAGACGATTTTCCTGGAAAGGTTCTAAGCTCTTTATGAACTGGACAAATTGCCTAAATTTATAAGAAATATTCTTATCGTAAGTGATGAACATTTAGATAAATTGGCTACGATGGCTGACAAAATTCATGAGAAGAAATCTGAAAAAGAATTTTAACCTGTTTCGGCAAACATGATGATGTTGGACAATGATGATGAGGGTCATTAATGATGCTTTATTAGCAAGAATAGTTGCTTTCTTAGAACAGAAAATTGATTCAGTGCAAATAAATCATCCTTCTAGGTCAAAACTTAGGCATCATCATCGAAAAACATTTCAGAGTCGTATCCGTTCGAGAATGAAGCATAGATATCTTTCAGTAACCACTGGGACAATAATGTCCTAATAAAGCAGTCCATTGGTATATATAACTGCTGAAATATTTATTTTTTTTTTTTAAATATGCGATGAAAATTTACTTACTTCAAATAAACTGCTTGGTTTGGAAAAAGAAGGCGTAAATACCACAAAACGAAAACAACGCGTGTCTCCATTCACGTCCACTCATGAAACCCCGCCAAAAATGGCTGTCAGAATGCATAAATGCAACATGTCAGAACATGCAACTAAAAAAAAAGCTGGTAAGGGACCATCTATTGGGGAAAATTACACTAATATATGAATGCAATCACAGGAAACCACTGAGGCAATCCAGTAAATTTCACGCTTATTTATCCCATTAGGTACTTAAAAACATATGTGCGGTATGTGCAGACATATGTCCCGGTGGGGTCAAAAGGGTTAAAACAGAGTTTTTCATTTCAATACTTTTGGTGATGATTTTGGAACTTTCTGTTTGTGAACGAGATTAAAGTTGCAATTTAGATTCCATAGTAATTTTACGAAACTTTCCACAAAAATTCTATGAAATATTATGTATTAAATCTACTCAAGAAATTTTTCTCTTTTCATTCAAAAAATGTTTTAAAAAAACTTTAGACATGTACATAAACCTAAACTTTGAGCAGATTTAATACATAATATTTCATAGAATTTTTGTGGAAAGTTTCTTAAAATTACTGTGAAATCTAAATTGCAATCTCATTCCTAAACGCTCAATTACAAACAGAAAGTTCTAAAATCATCACCAAAAGTATTCAAATAAAAAATTCTCTTTAGTGTGTTTATATATATTTGTTGGTTGAACGTTTTATAGTTATACTTACAAAGGGCACCAAAGTTCGATTGCAATAACCTTAGGACCGACCTTATGGCCAACACACTATATAATAAAGAACATATGTATCCTTCTGCAAAATTCAAACCCAGTCTCAACGCTATAGCAGTCGACACCCCATTCCCCGTACCTTAATTGCGCGGGAGGACAAAGATGGGATTTCTCCTGAGACTATACTTCAGCAAACAGGTGGTGGAGTTAAGGTTTCCATCCCTCTGCATTTTTACAACAGAGCCCACAAGACAGCATGTATATACTAAACTAAAACTAAACTCAGTGGCGCTATAGCCTTAGTGGGCCACGGCCTGCCGTGCCCTTTTTGTGCTTTCTTGACATTTTCGGCCCCAGAGTGAATCAGCATATTCCCTGGACAAGTGGTCGGCTTGTCGCAGGACATCCGGGATTGAGTCCCCAGGCGAACTTGTACCCACTTAAAGGATGAAATCCCACTTAAAGGATGAAACCCACTTAAAGGATGAAATCACTATCGACCCACTTAAAGGATGAAAAACTGAGTCAACCTTGCCCAACCCGCGCGCGGATCGAACCCCGGACCTATGGGGCAGCTGTGCGACGCGCAACCACTTCGTCACCTGACGGTGCATATATATATACTAGCATTTCATAAAGCTTCAAAAATTATATTACCATTTACGAAAGAATTTAGAAACGAAGTGATGAGTACCTGGTAAACTTTGTTTTATCTGATTTTGTAAACAACTTGGAGAATAGTGAAATAAAACAACAAAGTGAGTTCAGGCTCAACATTTCAAAACTTACTCTTCTGTATATTTTCAGTTAATTGTTTATTTGTTTCATAGAATAGCTTACGCAGCCACTTTTAAATATCAAATATAAAATAAATATAATATTTTAAATTTTAAATATAAAATAAATTTATAGTACTTTAAAATAATATATAAAATGTAAATCTAAATACAATATTGCCCGTAGAATATTGGTCAAGAGCTCGAAGACTAATCATGCTTATTATTTTATTAACATCTGAAATGCACAAGGCTGCTTATTCGCTACAAATTGAAAATACAAACATATGTTACAGGCTTTAGTACCTTGAAAACTGATCCTCGGTATGTACTAGAGATTTCAAATCTATGAGAATTTTTCTTCTATAGAATCAATCTCAGAATACAAAATATTATTTGGTGTTTGTTAAATATTCTGCTTTAAGGATTAAAAAACAAAATATGTTCTACTTAAAAGTAAAAGTTACTAATGAACGAATTTAAGTTGAATCACAGTAGTGCTGGAATCTTTATTGGCTGAACAATGCTCGCCAAAGCTTTTTGAACGTAAAAGTGGGAGGATTATTATTGAGATCAATTTGGAATATGAGTTCAGTAAGTGGCACATCGTTTTCCATATCTGTTTGTCCGCGCACTGCAGAGGTGAGTAAAACCGCTGTTTTAGGATATCAGATCATAACCTTCTTCACTACAGGTCATTGAACTGCATATTTTCTTTTTTACCCCTTACTCTTCACTCACATTAATGAATATGATCCGGAAAGGTAACTGATTCAAGAACAGTGTATGGGGATAGTGCGAAAAAGCGGAAAGAATAGAATGAGTAGTGGAATCGGAAGTACCGACTCAATCGAAATGCTGAATTCTGAACTAATTTATTTCAATTGAAGTTTTGAGATTCCTTAAAACCTCCTTTCTACATAGAATTAGCAATACAATTTTGGAATATTTTTTTAAGTGAGATGATTTAAACTCATTTTTAACATAGGATGAGAAGAATTCCTTTCTTCTCTAACATAGGAATTCAACGTTTTCGTCATGATTCTAACAATAGTTCTTGGTAGATGAACTCTAAAAGGGCTGTCTCTCCGTTATTTTGTTTTCCCTATTATCAGCCACTTAGATTGGCTTAGGCTTTAGGAGCCTTCTCCGAGATTCGAACCCGGAGCTTTCGGTATCGCAGTAGACTTCTCTATCCATTATAAGCCTGGGTGGCATCTCCGTTTTGTAACACCACCTTTTGATGCTCAGTAATGAGAAGGGGCTTTCTAAATCAGTTCGCGAGCTAATAGTCTATCACTACTGTTAAGCAAATGTCATTTTTTATTTATTAGAAATGACAAAGATCACATTTTGTATTCTTTATTTTATTTATACATGGTAACCGACATATGATGAGGAGAACTGAAAGCAAATTAAGTGAAAAACATGCAGATCGTTAATAAATACATCGCCATTAAATATATTCTTTATCTCGTAAGATAGCATCCAAATACTCAACATGATCATAAATTTGATTTCCAACGGAGTTCGAGTGTTTTTTGTTTAATAGCAAAAATTAATAGTGCTATCATTTTATCATAATCACCACAGAGTTCCTTGATAGCAAAAGAGGAGCCATGGGAGCAATATGATGTCAAATAACATCAGAAAAATTCAACGATAAGAAGGTTACAATTTAGCCAATATGTCTAAAGTGCTTTGAAGAGATTTTACTAGAAGAAAAACTCAATAAAGAATCAAAAACCACTGATGACTTACGCTTTCAGAAAAAGTATTAAGTATCTCAAAAGCGTTGAAAATTTAGCCCACACAAATGCGGTTGTAAAGGCAAATTTAATCTTGTACTTCTTTCGATTTCATTTAAAGCCCACTTACCTGCATGGAAAGTATTATCACACGTAAAAATGTCTGACTTGTACACCACATGACTTCCTTCTACGGAATATTAAATTATATTCATTTTGCATTTCATTTACACTTATTGGATTGAATTAAATTTCCTTCGTCGATAGCGCATAAACCATAATACAATAAACGCACTCTTTAAAATTCACTATATTTCTTTACATAGCGACATTCTGACGCTAGGTTCACTTAGCAGCATTACATATCATTCATTTTATAACTCAGAATGCACAAAAATTATGCATATCATCTAAAGAATTCTCTAATCGTTGCCACATGTTCTATTCAAATACTATAATAAATCTAAAACGATGTATAAAATAAATTTAATAAAAAAAAAAAACAGAAAAACTGAAAGAAAGAAACAGTTTCTCACAGACGATTCAGTATTTCTGATTCAATTAATTCAGTTCTCACTTCGCAACAAGACAAAAATACATAAAAACTCAAAATAGCTATATTAAAAATTACTAAGGAAATCTTAAACACTTATTTCCTAGAATTATAAAGAAACTGAGCTCACTGAGCACTCTGTTACTCGGCTCAGTGAGCTCATTTTCTTTATCCATATGTGCTTTCAAATTGTGCATTTTTTTTGCTTTAAAAATGATTGAATAATGTTGTTCTTATCTTTCGGTTAAGATTTATATATATATATATATATACTTTTGGTGCGATCGACTGCGGTGCAAATTTACATGTTATAGCAGTCCTATATACAAATCTTCAACGCCCTGAGATCACCTGTTTTTGAGTTATGGGAGATACATATATACATGTAGAATAAAAATGACGACTTCCATCTACAGGACAAACATTTATTTAAGCTTTGAAGACGTAGAAACATAAGTAAGATACATGAATTACACAGTACTTCGCTTATCGCGTGCATCCGATACTCACCACAGACTTTGGTTAACTCACTCTGGAAAAAATATTACGCAGCAGAGAGCTTGCTTATTATGCGCATGCGCCAGGGGAATCAACGGCGGGTGCCAACATACCACCTTTCGACGTTGATTCTCCTGTTCCTGAAAGTAAAACAAAATACATATTAGACAGTATTCAGTCCTATAATTGTACAGCAGTTCTGATGTTTAACAGGTGTCAGGGGTTTGGTTAACATATCAGCTCCCATTTCACTGGTAGGTATGTACTGCACATCCAGTTCGCCGCGTTCATATACTTCACGCACAAAATGATGGCGAATGTCTATGTGCTTTGTACGTGAGTGAAACACTGAATTCTTTGTAATTTTCTGAGCTCCTTGATTGTCGCAGTATATTGTTGTTGGACTTTCTATGCTGTAACCCAGCTCTTTCAGGAAACGGCGCAGATAGACGGTTTCTTTGGCGGCTTCAGACAGAGCCATATATTCCGCCTCCGTTGAAGATAGAGCTACACTATGTTGTTTTCGTGATTCCCAGGTTATGGCAGAACCACTTAGTATACATACAAAACCTGTGTGAGATTTTCGATCATTGACATCTGATGCCCAATCTGCATCCACAAAGGCGATGAGTGGTTTTCCTGTTTTTGTATAAATTAGTCCTTGATCTTGGGTCCCCTTTAGGTATCGAAGTATTCTTTTCGCAGCATGCCAATGTTCTTTTCCTGGGTTGTTGTTAAATTGACTTAAGAAATTCACGGCGTATGTGATATCTGGCCTAGTAGCTACTGAAAGGTACATAAGTGATCCTATCAGATTTCTGAATGGAACATTTTTCATGTCAGCGATTTCGTTTTCGTTTTTTGGACTCATCTCCTTTGATAATTTTTTGCAGTGATCTATAGGTGAAGCTACGGATTTAGCATTTTGCATATTGTACCGATTTAAAATATCGTCAATGTATTTCTTTTGAGAAATTTTAATTGAATTCTCATTTTGGAAAAATTCTATGCCTAAACAATAATGTAATTTTCCTAAGTCTTTCACTTTAAAAGCAGAAGCTAAACTATCGCGAATTCTTTCATACGTTTGCTTAGAATCGGTAAAAACGATAAGATCGTCTACATATACAATTATAATTGTTTCACTGCTAGACGACTTTTTAATATAAACACAATTATCTGAATTAAGAGATTTAAATTTCATGGATTTTAATTTTTCATCTAACTTTTTGTACCACTGACGTCCCGACTGCTTAAGACCGTATAACGATCGCTTTAAAAGACACACTTTATCTGAATTAGTTTCATCGCGAAAACCTTCGGGGATTTCCATATAGATTTCTTCATCTAAATTTCCATTTACATAGGCCATTACAAAATCTAATTGGTAACCTTTCAGACTGTGTTCTACAGCGTAGGCTAAAACTGTTCTTATAGAACTTAATCTAGCAACAGGGGAAAAGTTTTCAGTGAAATCAAAACCAGGGGTTTGGGCACACCCTTTAGCAACTAGCCTAGCTTTGTATTTTTCGATAGTGCCGTCGTGATTGTATTTTAATTTAAGAACCCATCTACTACCAATAACTTTCTTATTTTCAGGTCGATTTACCAATTTCCAAGCGTTTTCTTGAACAAGGGAATTATATTCTGATAGCATAGCATTACGCCAATTTTCAGCATATGGTCCATTTAATGCCTCTTGCACCGTAGGATTAATGCTTTCCTCAACAACATTTTGAATTTGTTCATTTTTATTTACAACTGTATACTGATATTCCTTTTTAGGCCTTCCGGGCAAACCTGTTTTTATTTTCTTGGGTCGACCAGGCCCCCTTTTAATCAGGATAGGAGACACTGATTCGCTTTCTAAATCACTTTCGCTTTCATTTTCAGATTCAGAGTCAGTTGGCGACACCTTGCCGTTCAGAGGTGATGATTTATCACGACATAGTTTGTTTATAATTTTCTCTTCCGGAGCGAAAGGCAGAGATATTTCTTGTTCTGAGTCATAACTAGAGCAGTTTTCAAACTCATTAACAAATTTTACGTCTCTGCTTATTATCACTTTACGTGCCTCAGGATCCCAGAGTCTATACGCTTTTGATTCATCAGAATAGCCAATAAAAATACATTCTTTAGACCGAATATCAAATTTGCCTATTCCTGGCCTTTTATTTAATGGAAATGCTTTTTGGCCAAAGGTTCTGAAGTGAGAGACAGCTGGCACTCTGCCAAACATCACTTCATAAGGTGTTTTTGTTTGACCTTTCAAACCTCGCGTAGGACAGCGATTTCGAATGTAAGCAGCCGTATTGACGGCTTCGGCCCAGAATTTATGAGGCAGATTGGACTGTAATAATAAACATCGCGCCATTGAAACTAAAGTGCGATTTAATCTTTCGGCGACTCCATTCTGGGCTGGTGTGTAAGGAGTGCTCTTTTCGTGTTTTATTCCCGCGTCATTAAGAAATTTATTAAAGTCTTTCCCTAAGTATTCTAGCCCGTTATCCGTTCGGAGAATTTTGATTTTGGAGTTAAGTTTATTTTCAAAAGATGCTTTGAAATTTATAAAAGCTTCTTTAACTTGTTCCTTAGATTTCAGAAAATAAACATGAACGTATCGAGATTTGTCATCGATAAATGTTGCGAAATAAAATGATCCGCCTATTGATTCGACTCTCATGGGACCACACAAATCAGAATGAATTAGATTTAACAACTCAGTACTTCTATATTCAGATTCTTTGGGAAGGGGGGTTGCGGTTTGTTTACCCTGAATGCATACCTTACAGGTAGAAAGAGAATCATTTTGAGAAAAAGAAAGACCTCTAACCATGTTATTTAATAGAAGTTTTTTAAGATCGTTTTCATTTAAATGGCCAAATCTTGTATGCCATTGATCTATTTCTTTAGCAATTGATAGAGATTCGAATATTGGCATGACATAATAAAGATCATTTTCGCGTTTAGCTAAAATTACTGTTTCATTATTAGAATTAATTATTCTAGCACATTTTTCTTTGAAAATTACTGAATAATTATTTGCAGTTACTTTAGATACAGAGATTAAATTATTTTTCAAATCAGGCACACACAATACATTTTCGAGTTTGATACTTTCGGTTTTAGAACCTATGCGAACTTTAAATTTAACAGTTCCTTTCCCGATAGCTTTAACTATTTTATTAGCAGCTAATTTAACATAAATATCACCTACCTCGTGAATTTCTTGGAAAAGCTCTTTGCTGTTACACATATGTGATGTTGCACCACTATCTAGACAAAAAATGTCTTTAGAATCACTATCTGTGCATGATGCGGCCCTTTCTTGTTTCACCGAATTCTGATTTTCTGCAGACATCGCAATTTCTCCAAGGCGTTTGCTTTTATTTTCCTTGTTTTTCTTCCTACATTCCGATGCTCTATGCCCGTATATATTGCAGAAGTTGCATCTGTAGTTAACTGGATACTTTCGGTTTGCAGACGTCTCTAGTTTCGGTTTAGGAACCGGTCGTTGATTATACTTCCGATCTTTTGAATAGAATGCTTGTTGTGATTCACAATACGATGAATTTTTATTTTTGCGGGCGTTAGCTTCTTCCAGCAGTTTAATTTTCAACATGTCTGGAGCAGGCAGTTCATCACGAGATTCAATGGCAATTCGAAAGCTTTCATAAGAGTTCGGTATGCTATATAAAAGCAATATTGTTAGCAAATCATCCGCAATGTCGATTTCCATCTCTTTTAGCTTGTCCACAAGAATGAAAAAATCATTTAGGTGATCAGTCATTTCTTTAGTATCGGTCATTTTTGTAAAAAGCAATTTTTTTAGAATTGTGGCCTTTCTGGCTGGCCCTTTCGATTCGTAAATAGAGTGCAATTTACTCCATAGTTCATGGGATGTTATACAGTTGTTTACTTGTGTAAGTTCACTGGGTGAAATTGATAGGATTATATCCGCTCTTGCTTTTTGGTCAGTAGATTTCCATTTAGCATAACCTTCATCACCAGTTTCTGGTTTCGTAATTTTCCCAGTTACATAGTCCCAATGATCATTTTTAATCAGTATTGCTTCCACTTGCAATTTCCACGTGTCAAAATTGTCCTTTTTCAGCTTTTCAATTGAAACTGTATTTGTGGTCGTCATTTTCGATTTCAGTCGACTCAGCTTAGCTTGCCGAAAGAATTTTACACAGACGGTTGTATTGCGCAGTTATGCAATGCCTGGGCCCATAACCAATGTAGAATAAAAATGAAGACTTCCATCTACAGGACAAACATTTATTTAAGCTTTGAAAACGTAGAAACATAAGTAAGATACATGAATTACACAGTACTTCGCTTATCGCGTGCATCCGATACTCACCACAGACTTTGGTTAACTCACTCTGGAAAAAATATTACGCAGCAGAGAGCTTGCTTATTATGCGCATGCGCCAGGGGAATCAACGGCGGGTGCCAACAATACATACATACGTACGCACAGACGCTAGAAAAATATCTCTTCAGAAACCATTTTAAAAAAGTTTTATAATTTTTGGGGAAAAAGGAGTTCTTTATTATGTCCTTACTTTCAGATATCAGGCAAAAACATCGTTAAATTGCAATCGATAGCGGTCAAAATGGATATTTTCGATGTACTATGATACCCGAACTTTTTCGCGATTACAATGTTTCCTTTTTACTTCGTATAAGAAAGTAAAAATGGAGAATAATTATTTCGTGTTTTTGCCTAATTATGCTATTGAAAGCATATTTCAAATTAAACATGTGCATTTTTAAAGTGTTTCAGTTAGTAATCATTTAATAGTGAAGCTGAACACGGTAAGCCCATTGTGGAAAGAAATCGCCATTCTAAACTTCCGTCATGATGTGGATTACCTATCAGTCTTAGAACTGGACCAGCCAGTTGCATTAATACAACCGATTGGACTGCGATTTTGAGAAACCATCAGTAAGGTTTGACACACCCCTCTAACCGGATGACAAATGTTCGCGTGACTTACTGCTTTGACACCTGACATGCAGTGCCAAATAGAAAACATAAATCTTGCCAAAAATTGAAGGTTTAGTTAACATGCAACTATTAAAACTCTAATTGTTGAACTTCTTCGTGTATTTCCTTAGGGTAAAAGCGATATTTTTTGCCAATTATAAGAGGTTTATTTCCATCTTGGGACACCTGAGAAATAACAATAAATCCTAATATAATAAGGTTAGAATTTAGACAATATTTCTCTCCTTATTAAATTATTCAGGTAAAATTATGTATAGGAATACGAGGATTAAGAGCCTTAAAGCCTTTTCGAACACTCACAGTCTGGATAATTTTTTGTCTTCTCTAATGGTCAAGGGGTAATGCTCAGTAACCAGCCTTATCAACAGTATAATACTAACTAACCAGTATGGTGTCCGCCAAAAACATCGCCGGAAATCATCATGGAGAAAACAACGCAAGACGAAAACATCGTTGTACAAAATATATTGTGGGAGAAAGCAAAGCAAGGAGGAAACATCGCAGTTCTAAAACATCCTATCGTACATCAACACCCAAAGCAAAGGGGCTCAAAAACTTCGTAGTTTAGAAACATTGCAGTCAAAACTATTGTGGTAAAGAATGTAAACAAATCCTCCTACAAAGCTGTTACAAATCCTCGCAGGATAATAACACCGCTGACAAAAGGTGTAAATGCATTTTCGTATAATGATGTGTTAGATGAAGAAGGAATGAGGAATATGTTTTCTTTTATATTTCATAGTTTGGAATTAAGTAATAAACGTTTGCTGTAAATAAGAAGGATATTCAAAAACTAAAAATGAGCGGAAAAATATGCCAGGTGTAGTTAATTGAATTTTAAACTAATATAGATAACTAATAAACGTCATTTATTAATTAATCTCTTTTAATAAGTTTTATTAGTAAATTTTCATGCAGAATATAGTCTAAAAGGATTTCAAAAAGGAATATTCTGTCAATATGTATAATATAAAATTCTGTCAATTGATTTAAGTAGCAATAGTTTTCTACTCATTTTCAGTTTCTGAATGCTTAAGATACCGTCTTGATTTCTCAGCAAAACATTTATTATGAAATTCAAAAATATAAGAACAAAAATATTCCTAGTCCATTCTCATGCTCACAAATCACTATGCAAATATGCATTTATAACTTTTAAAGCGTGAAAAACGCTATGTCTGCTGTTGTTATCGTTATGCGATGATTTATAGGTTCTTTATATTTTAGCAAGATATTTTCGATAACGCTGTTTTTAAACTGCTAAGAGTTTGATTAGCTTTATTTTCGACAATGGTGTTTCGTGTTGCGACGTTTCAGAGCTGCAATGTTTTTTCTTTACTTAGTTTGCGTTCACAACGTTTTGTACAACGAAGTTTCGCCTAGCGTTGCTTTCTTCACAACGTTTTCGTTCGTGATGATTTTGCTGCGATGTTTTCGCATGTAACCATCATTATTTTCAAATACCTGTAAAACGTGGACGTGATAAGAGATGTGTCAAACAATGTGGTGTGCAGGAGTCTCATAATTAATTTAAAGTTATCTCGAGCCATTATTGTTTTTGCTGCAAGTACGCGTGCTAGAAAAAAATATCCTCGTTCCAAAATCCCGCCGATAATCACATTACTGAAGTGTGAGGGTGTTAAGGGGTTTAATTAAGTGCTAAGGATTCGTCGAAATATCCCAAAACATCATGCCAAGCGGAACGTTGTACTGGAAACATTATTGCTGCTTCCAGCCATAGTAGTTCTCATAGATGAACTGGCCAAACAAGTTCAAGAAAGCTGTAACATAACACTGAATTTCTCCTTAAAACGAGACAAGTATCTGAAGTTACAAAATCGCTCACGGAACAATATTTAAATGTCACTAACAGTAATTAGCGGTACTAGTGGTAATTATTAGTCACTGATTCGTCGCCCATAGTTACGTTAAAAACGTCACTAATAGTAATTATTATTAAGTCAATTCGGTCGTAGTAAATTTTAGAGATGAACGGACCAAATATAGTTCAAGTTATAGTTACTTAATGTAGATTAAGTAATTCTTATGAATGTCCTGCATTATTAAGTATACATTTTGAAATGCATTATGTAAGTACTGCAAATTGTAACAAAGCATTATAAAATTGTAATGCTTCATTTAAGTTACTTAATATAACTTAAATAATTCTCTAACAGCTATATCTGTTTGTCGTTCTAAAAAAAATCAATAGTTGAAGTTCGAAAATGCTTTTCATCAAAACTTATAAAATTCTGCCAATTTGGCTGGAAATCACCAAAAGTCTCCATCGAAAAATTAAATGTTATAAAACCTGCATAGCAATTAAGTATAAAATTGCTACAAAACGCTAAATAGACATACGTAAACAAATAAGACACATTTATTACAATACAAATAACGTAAAGCAACAACCAAACGCAACTATTTTTTTAATAAATGTGTTTTCTTGTAATTCAGCTGTGTTTGTTCTAATTCAAAATATGTAACGCCTTGACGGACATACGAATCAACGATAATTCATAGTTACTTTCCGGAGAGGTGTGCATCACATTTGATTCACATGTTTTGAATTCTTTATAGCCATGTGAGTGACTGGTGCTTCACATGTACACAGAATTATATCCTTGAAATTATTTCTATGTCGTCTGAAATTTGCTCCATATTCTTAGTTTCCGGCTACTGGAAACGTTTCCCATAAACTATTATACGATTTTAATACACATTTTACTGCAGCAGCTTTTAAGTAATAGTTTTTATATGGAAGTGAAACTGTGTACTGAAACTGATTTGTAAGATAAAGGGGACGAAAACATACACTAGAACGTAAACACTAACCAATAGAATATGCTACCTGATTTTGCTGCTTCAGTGAACCTGTTAAAGTGAATTTATACAAACGTTCTACTAAAGGAAGTATTGAAAATTAGATAACAAATATATCATTAGATTGAAATAGAATAATCGAACTGTAATATATATATATATATATATATTTATATATAACTATGCGTAAATGCAACATCGTAGCTCTGTACACTTCCCTAATGTTTAATTGTACTTTGGAAGGTTTCTAGTCAAAATAACAAAAACCTGCCTGAAATTTTGAAGTGTTAAGAGACTTTTAAAATCGTTTGCTCTGCCTCTTAGCAACTGCCATCTCTCAATCACAAACACTGTTCTAAATGATACTTCGCCTGTATAGATAGCTGAATTAAATTACAACAGTTTCAATGTTCTTTATATCAAAACAGACACGATACACTTTGAAATTAAAACATGTTGTTGTTGTTACTTGTGCTCACTTGGCTTGTAATAACATCAGCCCAAGCTGAGGAATTGCCTCGTGGCAAGGAGCGCAAAGTACGCCTGTCGTTGGCAACAGTCTTGAGCATCTTACAGGTGACAGTACGATTTAGCTCTATCCCCCCCAGTTTTGATGCAGAGCACCCCGGGGGGGGAACGGGTTTGAGGGTTCCCACCTCTCTCCCTCTCCACCAAACCACATGAAAGGACTTTCTTCTCTCGGCATATTTAAAGTGCCGCCATTCCGCACCGACAATAATATTTACAAATCTCTATGCTTTTTCCGTGATTCGAACCCGGGACCTTCGGCACGGCAGTCGTGACGCTAACCACTATACCTGATAAAACTTGAATTGTAAACGTTCTCAGGGAAATACACTTTGCGATAAACCACGTATCACACCATTATATGACTTCACTTCATTAATTGCATTTCCAGAAATATGTTTATTATGTTGCAATGCATATTGATAGTAATGATTACGTTTCACGCATTCCCTGAATATGTTCATTATTAATTGGATTAATAACTTGCCTTGTGAATTTTATTGTTTATATATATATATATACAGCTGTTTTATTCACGAGTGCTGTTACGCAGCATTTCTAACGAGGAGATAAACTGAATAATAACTCAAAATATTTCTCAAAAATACAAGTCGCTGATTTTCAAACTAAGCAGATATAAACTCTTCCTTTCTAGACAACACCTATGCATTCATATTAGAATCTTCAGCTATTTAACGGCGTTTAATTTATACAATTATATTTGCATTTCTTCACTCCTACATATTTCAGATATTGACATACATAGACGTGTTTTTATATGAGGAAGGAAAAGACAACAGCTATTAACATTGCTTCTTTAACTATATGCATAAAGAAATTTATTAATTTGATCTTAAGTATTAGATCTTTTTCTCGTTCGAAAAAAGCCTTCCAGCAGCAGGGTGGCAAAATCGCTAAACCCTGCCATTTCAGCCCGGCTTCTGATCAGGTCAAACGGGCTGGCTCCATGGTCGCTGGGCGCTTTCGCGATTTTACACATATGTAACGCGTAAACAAACCAGCATTCTTAGACAGTGCCCTCACCAAAACATCCCTACACTTTGGCGGGAGAACCATCCAGTGTTTTACTATAATCAAATAAACTAAACCAGCACTTTAATTAAAAAATGTCTGAAAGATTTCACCGTCCCACCAATGAATTTATTAAGGTCTTTTTTTTCTTTTGCTGAGTGTCGCGGTTTACTAAGCTGCTTCTGGACTCTTTCCTGTTAATACATTTTTTTCTTTTTAGCTTTCTTCTCAATTACGGCCACATAAAATTCAAGACCATAATTGTCAAATATTTAAAAACAGCATATCTTTAGAATTCCCGATAGAATGTCAGGGGTTGCCACACATTTTTTTTATTTCTCTATATTATTTCTTTGAAAATAATGACTCCTGAGCAAACAGCAGCCAAAAGGAGTTGTCATTAAAAAAAAAGTAAAAGGTATTTGAAGATTTTATTATGCACAGCTGTTGTCATTTCATAAAAATATTTATTTTTTTAATTAGCCGTATCATGATTTAAATGCATTTTTATTTAAATTACACAGACTAAAAAGTCGAAAAATATTTTCAAGAACTGCTTTTATTGTATTTTAATTGAAAAGACCTTCCCCTCGTGTGCCTGTTCCCGTGCACCAACTGGATTGTATAGGCGTCTCCCTGAGACAGCTGTCGACTGATTAGGACGATGTCATTGATTTGCTTGTGCGGCAAGGTCTCTTGGACTTAGTGTAGGCTTTCCCACCCAAAGTGATTAGGATCAACAACAACAACGACATAAATCAAATCAGACTAGTACACAAATATTCGTTTGTCTAGGACTCATAACCAAGAAGTGCCCTACTGCAATGTAGTAGGGCTCTGTTTATGGGTTCCAAAGACCACACAATGAGCAACTATACCGATCAGGTAAAGATGTTTGCCCAGCCAACCATGGCTTGTAAGTAGCCAAAAATGGGCCACAACTTTAAGTCGTGGATATTCTGGCAGTCAAGCGAGATCTTCAGCCGTACATTGTTTTTTCTCAACAATGAAAGATAATATAAGATAAATGAATAAAATATAAGATAAATGAGTATTGATTGCAAAACAACAAAGAATTTGCAAACTTGATCTTTATATTTTTCAAAGCGTTTTCCGTTGCAAAGTAAAAATGAACTATAAAAAGTAAAATTAAAGGATAAAACATTTTCTTCCTTTTCATAAAATCAAATTTGAATTGCTATCATTTTAACCCATTTACTTCTGCCTGAAAATTTTAATATACATTGCATAGGAAAGAAACTAGAATTTTATTGCAGTCTTCCACCTTGTGCATTTTCAGTTGTAACAAATATCATGCAATTGGCATGGGAACGATATATGACATTAAATAAATATTTATTTCGTTCATCTATAGATAGAATTTTGGCTTGGTCTATCACTTAGTTGTACCATACTCTTTCATCCAACCATAGAATCTGTGATACATGAGCTAAAATTTATTTCGGCAGTACTTTTTGACATGAAAATTAGATTTTTCATCTTATTTTCATTGGATTATTAAATTGCAAGCAAATACCTAGGTAATATAAACTTCTTGACAGTTGCATTTCGTAAATTTAAAAAATTTCTTTTTTAAAAAACTGCTCGTACGCAAAATCTTCGAACTGAAATATATGAAAGCTTGGAAACGAGTTACAAGAAAGTCACCCAGGAGACACAGCTAGTAATAACTTTTTGATGGAATTTCGTAGGAAATAATTTTCCTAGCAACTAAGGATAAAATAAGGTTACGCCATTATTCTTCGTGTATACTAAGTCTGTAAAATGTTGGAAATATGTGAATTCCTGGAAACAACTGGATGAAGTTTCACTAATGATTTGATAATTTGATATTGGTTACACATTTGTTTGACTTTTAAAATCTGCTTATTGTATTATTTGATTCCACTCTGGTTTAGTTACTTCCTCTAGAATCGGGCATTGTTTGATAGCTGAGCTATCTATTTTAGTTTATTTTGAGCTATATCACAATTAATGGGCGTTTCCTAATCTTCTTTTATAACTGAATTCGATCCTTCAGAAATTCGTAATAACAAAAATTAGAAAGCATGTTCTTACAATGTGTTTGCATTCACGTGCGGTTATAAGTATATTATAAAAAATGTGCGTGCATACATATTTGCATAAATTAATATATGTATAAGGCATTTTCTCCTTCCTTTTATCTCTTCCTTCCATTCTTTTCCTTGCATGCCTTCGTGATGTAACGGTTAGCACACTCGGCGCGTATTCGAGAGGTCCAGGTTCGAGTCCCGGAGAGGGCACTGCTCATTTTACATCTAATCCTGCTTCGAAATAACCTAATGACTCTACATATGGCTTAATTCATTTCATTTCAAAAATGGCCGTAACACTCGAATTTATGCACGCGACAGCTGCACGTTAGTTACTAAAAGGTTTTTCAAACGATCTTGTTTATATTGATAATTATCAAAATGTTATGGAATAAATTACAGTCACATTTTGTTCTGTATATACTCAATAACATTAGTCAAAGAATACACAGATAAAAAATGAAAGAAAATATCTAATGTGGACACCACGTGACTTCCTTGTACGGCCTATTAAATGATGCCTATTTATTGTTGGATAAACTTATTTCCTCGAATTTCATGAGAAATTTCTAATTGAATCAATTCAGTTCTCATTTCGCGATACGGCACGAATACATGAAAATACAATTTTCATTAAAAATTGTAAAGTACACAAAAAAGTAAAACACCAATTGCAGTTAAAAACAATTTTACAAAGCAATTTTTTTAATAAAAATTAGAATTTCACCACAAAAATAAACATTTCAGCCACAGTTCATGAAGGCAAAATTTTCTATGCATAAAATTGAATGTCAACTTTTGGTCAAGCTGGGCAAAAGAGCCATCAAATTTTGTGCACCAATTGATTTAATTCACTATTCTACTAAGAGTTTCAAATGTAAACAAATGACGACCTGGTTAGGCTTAGACGCCCTACTTTTAAATTGTTCATAAATCTACAAATATTGCAAGTAGATTTATAAGGTAATTCTCCCGACTTCTTAGCATGCCTTCGTGGTGTAATAGTCAGTCCGCTTGGCGCGTATTCGAGAGAAACGTGGTTCGAGTCCCCTCGAAAATATTACTCATTTTTTATCTCTCCTACTTTCAAAAAATACTTAATGTCTCTACACTGGCTCCCGAACTAAAAAGGTGGTGAATGATGATTAGGATTTGGCAACTGAGTCACCTAATTCCCAGTCACCTTTAAAAGGGGGTATGTAAGGTATTTCTCCCGCACAGTTTACCATTATATATGATTAAAAAACTGAGCTCACGGAGCCTGGTAACGGAGTGGCATTATATACATACATATATAAAGTTTGGCGAGGCCGATTGCAACCGAAAAGGGAGGAGCACAACTATATAGTATAGTAGACCCATATACAAAATTTTAACATTTTATGACTATTCTTTTTTGAGTTGTGCGAGACACGTATTAGGTATCAGACATTAGGTACTTATGTTATTCCGTATGTATGTCACGAAAAATTCTCTTCTGAGTCCATTTAAAATCCATTTTACAATCCGTTTTGTGAAAAACGGTTCCTTTTCTGTCCGTACGTACAACACATTATTGGCATTCCCTGTTGCGCTAACTTAATCGCACTACAGGTTCTTCCCCCCGCAGAACCGGGGCCGTGGATCAACACCTTTCCTGGAACCTTGGAGAGGTCGGCGCAACGCACCCAATTTGAGGCGTCACTGGTCGTTATTTGCTACCTACCAGTCGCACGGGCGTAACCGTCGCAGGGGGTCATTACCCAGCATAACCAGGGCTACTAGAACCTCCCTGCTCTAAGACATGCCGGACCCCGGGCCGGCCAATAAGTGACCTTCCAGGAGCCCCCAGAACCACTAGGTTCATGATTTGTATACCCCCGTGGCCGAGACTGCTTAGGTACAGATCCTAGCCAGTAGCTTTGCAGAGTTTGCAACGTCGACCCCCGGGGGGATGTACGTAAAGATGTCACGCAAAAACCTCGTTCGAATATATTCTAGAGAGGCCAAAATGGATATTTTTGTTGGAATAAGTTACCCAAATGGTTTCGTGATTACAATGCTTCCTTTATTTTATACAATTAACAATTGTCAGAAAGAGATATTGAGTGCTTGGGGAGGATTTCCGTGCTGCATGTTTTACGCGGAATTATTTAAATTGTTTTATTCTGCTTTTTTGATATTTGGTTGCTGTTGGGAAATTTGATTTGCCGAATAGGAAAATAAATGCAACTCAATTTAATCACTATTAAAGCTAGGTATAATCCTAGATGTGGTTATCCGTGTAATTATCACAATTATTACCTAAACAGTTGCTTTATTTGGGTCCAGTCCTAAAATTAATTTTTGACTGTCTTCTACTAAACTGAATTTCTTCAAACTTTTTACACATACATAATTGTATAACAGTTACATATTTACGAATTTTTAAAAACTTCTTCAAATATTTTTAGATGTGGTACGCTTTCTAATCATGATGTGCTTTAATTAATAGATTTAATCCTATTACTGTTAACAGTTTCATGATTTTATGTAATGATGATTCGTAAATTCGGATTCGCAAATCAAACAGAAATTTAATTAGATTTATTTGAAATTAAACGGCATCAGACAAACAGGAAGACATCGAAGAAAATTCTCCAGGAGAACAACAGCTTTGCTCCTTAAGAAGAGGAAAGTGTGTTTAATCCTCAAATCAATAGCTTTATTTGAAAAACTAATTCAGAGTCAGATTGCTTTAATCCAAATGCTAAGTTTCTGATTCAATTAGAGAAGTGCCAGCCTCTCTTTCCAGTTTGGAGTGGAAAGCTTTGTAGAGACATTAGGTAATTTTTGGAAACAGGAGAATGAAAAATTAGCAACGCCTCGAACCACTGACCTCTCGAATGCGTGTTGAGTGAGCAGACCACCACACCACGAAGGCATGCGAAGAAGGCGGGATAATATCTTATATACTTCCCATCTTAAAGGGAGACTGGGGATTAGGGGTTCCAATTGCCAAATCCCGGTGATGGAGAATCATCATCCACCACCTGTTTTTGTTCGGGCACCACTTGTAGAGACATTAGGTCATTTAGAAGCAGGAGATGTAATAAATGAGCAACATCCTGCACCGGGACTCGAGCCACGGACTTCTAGAATACGCGTCGAGCGCGCCGACCACCACCCCACGAAGGCATGCGAAGAAGGCGGGAGAAATGCCTTATAGCTTAATCACAGTCACATACAACGAAACCTTTCTACGCAATCATGGGGACCAGAGGGATGGTTAATTACGTTAGCTAAATGAACATTGGGTTACCAAAGATTTTTATTCCTCCTATCATCTCTTATTTAAACTCTTCATAAGTTAGATGCTCTTATATTAAAATTAAAACCACAAATTAATAATCTCACGTCCGTAAACTTAACAATGAGTATAATTGCCTCTATAATAAAAGTTTAAAAGTTTAGCAATATGCAAGATTCTTCGTCCCCAACGGAACAGATACCAAAGCTTTTCCTGCGTTACTAGTTCAGTTTAAAAGCATATCCATAGATAAGGTAACGGAAAAATAATTACGAAGGAATCTTTTTCGAAGAAGAGAAAAACTCAAGGAGGGCTGAAAGAGGTGCAGGAGAAGACTTTCCAAATCGATTCAGCAAAACCCTTCTACGCGTCCCGGAACTTTCAGAGGAAGATGGAAAGACGGACAGAGACAGGGCTTTTCCGCGACTCCCGGAAGAAGTGGGGTCATTGAAGAGAAGTGAAGTGTGAAGACGAATGATGGAAAGCCCCTCTTATGGAAAACTGAGATCTCTTTCATTTCTCTTTATCCTTCTCTCTATTTTTGTCTCTTTTCTTTGCTTCGTTCGCTCTTTCTTTCAGTTTCTTCGCTTAGTCTCGAGGTCGTCTCTTCTGGCTCAGGGATTTCTTTTATTTGGTTTATTTTGTCCTTGCCTAGGTTTGTGTTCTTTTGCACAGCGTGAGATCTTAGAGTGATTTTTGCGGTTCCTTCTTTTTACTTTTCGGAAAGGATGACTTGTTTTTCCCTTTTCTTCCAGAACAGGGTAAAGTCACAACGAAGGTTCCTTTGTACACATTAACTTGATCGTTCCATTTCAGACTTTTGCCATCTAAGTCTTCGATTTTGCCCAGAGCCAACTTGAATAGTTTGTGTCTTGCCATTCATTTAACTAGTAAATTGATTTGCGCAAATGTAATTTGTAATTATGTGTTATTCACATTACAAGAGCTGAAAAGAGTTTTATATAAAAGAGTATATCTGGAAATTTGAGTCTTGTAATGTAATGGGAGATCTAAGAACAAATGAGAGTAAAATTTCGAACCTAACTGAAGGGAAAAATTTAAAGGTCAGGTGTATAATTTCAGAATCCTTTATTCTGTTTGTTTAACAACATTATTCATTATTTCTCCGTTTACGAATATACTACTGTAGAATCAGTAGTTTTTTTTTTTAAAGGAGCGTTGAAAAATTAGCTCTGCCCTCGCCGGGACTCGAACTCCGGATCTTTCGAACGCACGGCGAATGTGCTACTGTTACACCAAGAAAATACCTTACATCTCTCCGTTTAAAGGGTGACTGAGACATAGGGGACACACTTGCCAAATACTAATGTTGAGAAAATAACGCCCACCACTTTTTAGTTCAGAGGTCACTGTAGAGTTATGACGTTATTTTTACGCAGAAGACATGAAAAATTAGCATTGCCCTTGCCTAGACTCGAATGTGGACCTCTCAAATACGCGTCGAGTGTGTTACCTTTGCACCATGAAGGCGTGTTGGAGGGAGTGAGAAAATACTTTATAATATTACTTACTCAATTTAAAAAATTTAGTTAAAATTTTTGTACTGTATATCCCCACTCTTCTACGATTTTCTTCTGTAACTGTGTAAGTTTTATCCTAAGTTTATTAACAGTTATTTTAAGTTTTGTCTCTGTCCTATCATTTTCTAATTTCAGCTTACAGTTTCCTGCCAGAATGTAAATTCCGAAACGCAGTGAATGCAAATGAGTAAGAGTCGATGCTTCACCGACTTCTACAGAGAGAATCTGATTTCCTGACTAGCACGCGTTTGCATTTTGACTACATTCTCTCTTAGCTACTACGCTTGACCATACTTTAGGCCCTTGCTTGGCTTCGCCGATTAAATTAATATTTAGGAGGCAACTACTTGGATTTCTGATAGCTTCGGCTGTACCTTTCAGATAGCTTTAGTTAAGCTTAATTTAGTTTAAATTGCTAGTTATTTAAGTTCAAACCCAAGTAGAGGCTTTGTGTATACTCCAAGTAGGAGTTGATGACTCCATAACTGTAATCGACTAATTTGTTTTAATTCCTCATCTATAATATGCAATTTAATTGGTTATATACTCGGTGAAACTCACAAATATATCTTCTTTAAACAACAGTCAGTTTTCGAAATAACGTTCATTTTATACAATGAATATTAGGAAAACCTCTTTTTTGAATAATGCAAGCAGTATTAAAATCTATTATGCACATATATATATTTGATGGAGTGAACTTCATGCTCAGTGGTTAATAAAGCTTTTATTAGAAAAGCGAAAAAGTAAGTGCACAAATTCTTTGTAATAAAAAGAAATGACATTAATTATTGCATCCCCAGATATTCGGAAGTTTAAAATAACAACATCCGTCCTAAAAGACTAATCCTGAATACAAGACTCTAGCTTGGCATACATAAAATTAAAGTCATACATAAAATGAATACAGAGGAAAGTAAACGTTATATTAAAGTTCTTAAAGTGCGTAATCATGATTCCTATGTTTTTTACCCTTGGAATGTTACACTTGTTTTCTTCACCGTAAATGCTACACTGTATATCTGTACCCCAAACAAAAAAGAAATGCAAAATAATTGTTTGTCAATGGCAGACATCATCTTTACCCCTACAAAAATTTTATTTTATTTTATTTTATTTTATTTATTTAATTATTATAAATATCATTGTTGATATTTTCATTTGTATGACCTGTAGATATTTTTGAGTCTTTTACACCTGACGTATGTTTCCACTTGTATCGCTTTAACTTTATTGTTATTTCCATGTTGCTGTTTTTGCGGATTCTTCAATGAGTACGATCCGTACAACTCAACTTTTAAAGTTCGCATTCTAGCATTTTGTTTATAATTGACATGCGGATATAGCGCTTTTGTTTTGATTTGCTTATTGTGCTAATCCTTCATTTTGTTTTCTGAAACCTATACAACTTTTGATATTATAATTTTTAAAAATGAATAATGAGCGAAACACGCGAAAGTCTGGAAATGGACTGAAAACGTATAGATGCCATGATAACCAGTTTAATAAGAAATTCTCTCCTACAAAATGATTCAGTGCTTCTAGTAAATAATTGAATAATTCACTATATATGCACAATTGTATAGATTTTACAGGTTATTTACTGATTGATAAAAGCAGTGATTTTAAAATGATAGGCAACTATGTTGTATGTAACGTTTGTGGTGGAAGGGCAATTATATCATCAAACATTATAGGTAGTCTCTGTAAAAACTGGGATTTCTTGTCATATTAATACTGAACTACCATTCACACGAAACTGAGCACTGCTATGTAAATGAAAACATTTGGAAGAAAACAATTCGAGGTTTATGTATGTTATGTATGCCCTAAGGACTATCAGATGCAAAACATTTTATGGAATAATGGACTTGTCTTCACGTATAACAAGAAATTTCGTGCAGTTTCTGAGAACACTTATTTCTGGCGCTATAGTGTGGGGAAATTGATTCTGGTAACATCATATCTTTACACTCCTTTCAGACCTTATTCAGTAGTTAGGTATACAGTGCATCGTATGTTTTGCTATTAGTTTCGTACGAAGCGGGACCTTCAAAGAATAGGTCTTTGGCAAAAGAGATTTTGAGGCCTAAATCTCTTTACGAGTACAAATTAGGAAACAAAGTTGCAGAGGCCGTTGAAATAATATGATCTGTGCTTGGAGAGACATAAGTGAATAAACAGCCTGCTCAAAAGTGATTCAGTCGATTTTATTCCGGCCTCAAAGACAAGTCTCGTGTTGATCGACCATCCATCCTTGGAGAAGTTCAACTGGAGGAAGAAATCAAACCGAATCCTCAGCAAACCGGCCAGAAGCTTGCCCAAAGGTTTGAAGTTTCTAATGAAACCGTAAAATCACATCTTTGTAATCTTTTGGAATGCTATGAGACCAAGCAAGAGGGTTATTCATGTTGTGTCCGAGGAGAACAAGCTCCGACATTTGGACATCTGCTTGTCTTTATTATCGCGCCATAGTAAAGCCTAGAGCCTGGAGCAAATTCTGTGATGTGACGCAAAATGGATCATGCATGACAACCGGAAGAAGAAACGCCATTGTTCCACTTCTAGTTCGGTCTCATTGACGGCTAAACTGGACGTTCATTAAACGAAGATAATGCTGCGTGCTTGGTTTACCAGCGCTGAAATATTCCAGTATGAATATTTAGAAAGGGGAAAACTTTTAACAGCCGAAATCTACTTGACAAAACTGCAATGAGTTTTAGCTGAAATATTTTTTATTAGCTGCACCTATTTTTACCTATTATTATCTATTTCTGGCCGTGGATTGCCATCTGCGTGAACAGTAGTTCCAGAAACACGACGATGTCACAAAAGCTGTATCACAATTTTTAAACTCCGTAAGAAAGGATTTTTTCAAAAAGGGCATTTATAAGCTTGTGACTTGTTAGGAATGCGTAACTGAGGCCAATGGTGATTATTTCGGAGAAAGAAATGGATGTATCCTGAGCCATTTTTCATGAGTAACGAAAATCGCGCGAACGTTCTCGGTTTCCTGATACACTGAAAGCTTGCAACTTATTGAATACAAAAATAAATAATGCCTCATTTTAAGTTGCTCAAAAAACCATTTCTTCCGCTGTCAAAAAAGGCATTAAGTGTAATAATGGTAATTCGGTTACTAATGATGTTATTGATTTGTTTTTCCGATATCTAAAAAATGAAGTTAATACAATCAAACAATCAACATATTAGTTAATATAATCAATCATTGATCTATTAAAAAACTATAATACAAGGAATCAAACGTTTAAAATACTATTACAATTAAGTAAATGAATTTGCAAAATGATTAAATTATGCTTACGTATCAGTGCAATCTAAATATTGGCGACACCTTAAATTGCATAGCAAATAGTTTTTGCGACAAGTACGCATATTTATGTTACGTTTAGGTTTACAGTCGGGTTTCCTAACCCCTGTTCAATCAAAGATTTGAAAATGTAAGTGGCGACTGTTTCTTTACATTTAATGTTCTTTGTAATGTAGTGAATTTAGTCAGTTGATGCGTCAAATTCAGTTTCTAATTTTGCCACCAAATTTGGCGTGCAATCGCCGAAAGTCATCACACTTAGTGACTATTTAGGGAAACCAAGCTAAAGGTGGAGGGCGAGGGGAAGGAAAAGAGGGAGAAACAAACTTTTGTATTTTAACGGTACGGAAGCCTTTAATGTGCACATTATCTGGATACATTGCGAAAAACTTTCGATTCTACACATTAATGGAACAAATCGTTTAATGTTCAGATTAGCTAGGTAAGCATATATTTACGACTTTCGAGCTTAGCGGTTACATGCACATTAGGTAAAACATTTTGTGATATTGAGTGAACGTAAATGCATATATGTGGGAAAGAAATTGTAGTTTAACTAATAAATTTCGTAACATTCTGATTATCTAAGGATATGCCTAATGATGCAATTTAAACAAGACTGTTTCTCAAGTATATGCACAGAAACAGATATATCGTAGTAAATTTTAGTACTTTTTCTCAGGATTGAGGGAAACAAAGAATTTCTCATAAAACTTCTAAAACTCATGAAACTAATTCCTCATTACTAAACAGCCTTTTGGAGGACATCGCTGTTGTACCTGGAACAGCAATCTGCAGGCAAGTTTTATACACACGCCTAGCAAAGCAAAATCATTACGCCCTGTCAACAGCGCTAGATACATTCCTCAAGAAATCATCGAACAAATGCTGTCTTTTGCGAGGCCAGAAGTCCATTCCTAAACACAGCAAGACTAGGACTCCGTCCTTTTCAGTTATGAGCCAAGATTCAGTTCACAATGTGTTCTCGAAGTCTTCTGTAAAGCGTATGGGCACCACTATCATCTCCTGGCATAAAGGAAACTGACCAGTTTGGGAGGAGTGTAATCGCTGTACTCGGTGGCATCATGTGGAACAGCTGTATGTCTTCGATGAAAGACCTGTGATCGCACACGTTTATAGAATTAACGAAATTGATCTAATGTGATATTTTCAGAGGGGATATTAAAAAGAAATTTATTTTTATTAACGATACATGATGACACATCCATCCATGTAATTATGAAGGTATACCATCTGACAAAGATTTTCAACATATTGTGGAATTGATATTTATACCGATGGCTCAAGCTATGGTGGTGGAATTGGCTGTGCCTTTGTTGCATTTTTTTATGGTGTCGAAATTCATAATTTGAAAGTTAAATTAATTGAAAATAATTCTGTGCACCAAGCCGAGGCTACTGCAATTACACAGGCGCTATTATGGATTAAAGATACTTTAACAAGAAAACAGTAGCTAAATTTATATTTAGATGCATTATCGGTGTTACAAAGCCTCCACAGTTCTGAGCCTAAGAATGTTCTCATTGAAGAGATTAAGGATATACATTTTGAAATTGTAAAGAAGCACATTATAAAATTACATTGGGTGAGAGCTCATGCTGGTATCGAAGGTAATGAGAAAGCGGATCTGCTGGCAAAAGAAGCTGCCCTGGGGAATAATCATTTAATAGAGAATGTATTGGACTTAAAGAAAGTCATATTGTGACGTATGAAAGACGATACATGGAATACATGGAAAAGACAATGGAGTCTTCCGAAAGAAACTCACATTATTTAAAAATATTAAAAATTGATTGAGAAATAAATCTTATGAATAATAGTGATGCCAATCAGATTATCACAAATCACGGAAGATTCCCGGCCTATCTCAAGAGATTTAACTTCCAGGGTAGCGATTTATGCATGACCTGCAGCAGACGTGGTGATGCACAACATTTTGTAGAAGAATGGCGTCCTGACGGAGGGTGTAAGGGCTAAATATGGAAGAATTAATATTCTAGATCTATATAATAAACAGAGAACTATAAATAAAATATTTAAAGTAGTTATGATGGTAGTTAATAAAAATAAAGAACATATTGGAATTATGAACTGAAGAACTATTTTTAAATCAAGAGCTCTTGGAATTTGGAAGATGTACTGGATATGAAATATGAATATACGGCGAACCACAGCTTCTATGTTATATGTTTTTACTGTGTTGTCTTTACCTTAGTTTACTAACTAGTTATTTTTTAAATTTTTCTTTTGTTCGTTTTTGTGTTTGTCCGGGCTGCTTGCAACCATCATACTTGTTTGTTTGGGTTTTGCATTTTGTTGGTTAGACGGACCGGTATCCCTTAACCATATGGCCAGCTATGCTGACAAGGAAGGCTGGGGCCTCGCCCCTTATTCTCACACTCTGACATGATGTCAGGTAGAGCTGAACTGGTCGTCTATATTCTGGATCAGGAGGGTATTTGCTGTATTGTGTGACCAGCAACGTCGTCGGAGTTAAATCCGCTTACAGCATGTTTGGGATACTTTGGAAAATTATCAGTACTTTCACAGAGCCTACAGGCATTAAAATCTTCGCTTTTAAAATAATGGAATTTCCTCCGACAGATTATGTTTACAAGCTTCATTTACAATAATACGGTCGACTGTGAGTCAAGTAAAACTGTGGGAAGTGGTTACTCTTCTTATTAAGCCGGTAGGACGCAACTGGTTTCAGGAGTTGTCGCAAAATATTGACCTATTATTTCGTTTGTTATGATACTTGTCTGTCCCATAATATGAGGCTATCCTATATAGAAGTTTTTAACTTAATTATATTTCGAGATATCAAATGTAATGTTTAAAATAAATTTGGGCATCAGCAACAATTGCTTGAATAACTAGAAGATTATTAGTTCAAAGGTGCCTTAGCTGAGATGGGCTATTGCCATTTTGTGTCGATTCACTGTAAATGTCCATAAGACTTTTCAAACTGCTGCCACCAAATATTATCGCCCTGTGTTATATTTAAAGAAATTAAATAAAGAAGAGTATACATAAATGTATGTATGTTTCTCGCATTGTAATAAAACAACTATACCTACAGCCATCAAATTTTGAGTAACGTAATTCTCCTCCGAATATGGGCATCTGGAAGCTCAAATTTGGAATTTAGAGTTTGTTTTATTATCAGTTTCATATTTTGTAACACTTTAACGAATTTTTGATTAAGAAAAATAACGACTTCAAAGCGAGCAATGGCAACACTGTACGAAAAAAAAAAGCATTTTTATCTCCAGCGTGCGAGGCCATATGTCCGAAATTCCGAAAATATGCTCATTTTAAAATTATTTTGCGATACTGCTGTTGAATCGAATTTTATGGTTTAAGTGCGAAGAACATGATATCTAACAAGTAAAGGAAACAAAGAAAACGTTAAGAAACGCACCTTTTGGCCATAATGCAAAATCCGAAAGCTTTGAGATTTTTTAATCATTTTTTAAAATTATTTTGGGGAAAGTATTTAATACAGCCAAAGTATCCAGTACAATGTAATTGTTACATTCTTTCAAAGGTTCACAGAAGAATATTAAATACGTGAAAAACCTAAAAAGTACGGTCAAATATACGAAAAATTATTTTAAATTTGCTTCTTTGGTTTCAATTATTAAAAATTATTTGAGAGACGAAAATCCCCTTTAAACACAAGCTTACTGCAAATCAAATGTTAACGTGCATTACATACAGGTTAAATGTTAATGGCTTAGCAATCCCATCCAACATTGTAAATTCGTGTTAAAATGCTCAGTGTCATCAAACAGATAAAAGTCACAATTTTTTTTATTTTATTATTTATTTTATTATTTAAATTATTTATGTGGGATCCATATCTCATTAGACTGAGAAATGTATGGCAATGAATTGCATTTTTGCATTGTTTTTAGAGAAGGATTAAAGCGGTCTTCTTTTCTTTGTTGTTAGATAGATTATTCTCAAACTTAATTAACTAACATCGGATACTTCCGCCAGTTAAAATATAAAACAAATATGCAATAATAAAATGCAGTAGGAAACAAATATGTGCAAATAAAAAATATTAACAAGTATTTATAGCAATGTGTTTAATTATCCTTAATGTACAGAAATGTTAAATTTTATAAACCTCACGTTTAACTAAAACACACGAATTTTGTGTTTAGACCAAAATCCAGCATATGAGCCTTAGTATCAGTAAAATATAAAAAGGCAGAAAGAATACAGCTTAATTCATTTAAAGAAATCATAAAGTTTTAAATTACGAAGTTTTAGTTAAAAAAATCTATTCTCGTAGATAAAAATAAAAGTTTTTTTAAATATTAATTGTTATGATAAAAATGTTTATATTTTCGGAAAACTTTGAATACATTTATTTCCCCTTTTTATATAAAAAAGGCATAAGGAGTTAAAATTAGAGAGAGCAAATACATAACATAAGACAAACGTGTATTTGCACTATTTTCCCTATCTTTTCTAAAATTAATTAAAATTATTCATTACTATTTTTACTTTTGTTGTTGCCAGAAGTTAGCTCTAGAATAGCTTTTTTTTACCATCGCTTTTACAGTTCGTGCCATTTGAAAGAAACCTTGCTTTGAAATAGAAGAAATAAATTTTCATAAAACGCGAACATGATATATTTTGTAACAAACAAACCACACGTACGATTTTCTGGAATGAACAATCTGAAATAAATATATCCGGTTTACTTGGAAAACAAAAGGGTTGATTCTTTTTTCTAACAATGAAAAACTACTGGGTTTTACGTTTTTGTTTTGAGATCAACTGCAACTGACAACTTGGCTGAATTTTGTTAAACTTTGGACATATTGCCTTTTCGTTTACAAATGCCGTATTTTTTTCATCCGGCTGGACATTTCGAGGAAAGAAAAAAAAAACTTTAGCTGATATCAGAGTTTGAAAAAATAAATAAGTAAACAGAAGAGAAAAGAAGGGTGTGTTTTATTAAATTTTTTGCTCGCTGTCGCAGTAAAAGTTTCAGTTGTTTTGCTGTCTCTTAGAACCGCGAATTCTCAGAGCATATACTTTCATTAGATTTACTACAACTCTTCTCAACAAAAAAATGATTTTTCCCTTCAGAAAGTAACACCCCCAGCAGAGGACGAAAAAATGGGGAATTCATGAGGGAATGAACAAAGGAAAAAATTTGAAATTTTCACAACTTCATCATTTTACTTCCGATTTTCTTTTATGTCACGCACTTTTTCATATTTTCCCAGTATGAGTCGCAGTGTCAACTGCCGCAGATGATTTTTCCACCCTTTGTATTTCCTGATAAAACTGCGAAATTGGCAGTAAGCAGAGATATCAAGTCTTAAAACGGAGAACCCAGTATTGCTGTGTTCAAAATATTTATAGAATTTTTTCCGCACTTTGCGTTATTCTGTTACAGATACATTTTGCTCCCAAACTAACCACTCAGACATGTTATAGGTTTTTTTTTTCTTTCGTGGGGTAAAAAATAACAGAAGCGATTTCTGATCCGTTATAATGTTTTGATTTTTCGTCTGTTTCATCACTTTTCGGTTGTTTGGCATATCTTCCGGGCCAACTGCTTGCAGCAAAGTTACAAAGCCATCTCCTAGAATAGGAAGAGGACTTATTTTTCACATTCCTGGATACTGGTTCCAGATGCGATTGTTAAATTTGCATGCTGTGAACATTTTAGTTTGCTATCTATTGATCTTCCCTGTTGAAAAGCGTATGTGGCCTTATATTTTATTTCGATCAATAACGGGTATGACATTTGGCCTGTGATTAGAATAAACGCATACATTTTTAAAATATGGAAAATGTAAGAACCGCAATTCAAAATAATTAGAATTTTTATTCTTGAATTTTATTTCCAATTATTTCAAACATATGACCAAATTAAGTTTATTGCAAATGCATGAATTGCAGATTACCCTTTAAACTACCTTAACCTTTCGGCGAATGGCGGGCAATATAGGCCATCTTCATGATTAAAAATAAATATTTAAACATATTAATTATTTAAAACCCAGTGTTTAATGCAGACGTTATGATATTAAGACATTTATTAAAATTAAATATATTACTGATTTCCACCAGTGAACCTCTTCTGACGTTCCGTCATAAAATAGGTCGTTTTAATTTCAAACAAAATTCCAATTATTTTGATTTGGTTTGATTTATTTGATTACAACAAAGCACACTAAACCTATCTGTCTACGGGGAGGGGTGCCTTAAAGGAGAAATTTCTAAGGAAAACTGGCTCGTACAAACGTTACGTATAGGGAAGACCATGAAAACGCACATGATAGCCAGGTTGGCCTGGAATCGAACCAAATCGAGGCTACCAGTGCTCAGCAATTTAAACGCTCGGCCACAGGTGATCCCAAAATCATAATAAGAAGATATTTATATATATTCTGTTGTAAAACATTTTCGAGAATCGATAGAAACTACTTAAAAATTATTTTATTCTGTGAAATCCGAGGTATTAAAAGTTATTTAACATTTTACTAATGAAGGCATAGACATTTTTTCCCTCCGCTAATTCATCTCCGCCATTTTCTCTCCGCTAATAAAAAATTACAATGTTGTTTCTCAAAATGTCTCTGCTTTCGATTTCACTCTGTTACACAGCATACTTTTCTTTCAACTGTAGCTTCTCTGAACAAAACTGTAATTAAATTTTAAAAATTCACATATGGTCTTTCTTCATCAGATACCGCAACAAAATATTTATATGATAAATATATTCACCTTTTCATTTGCTACCTCCATTAATTTCTTCGTGAATGATGCTAAAGTTATTTCGCGTTTAAGTGAATTCATTAGGCGAGTAGCGAAATTAACTATTGACCCAAACACTTGGTTTGGATGATTGGTTTATGTGATTACGGAAAAGCAAACCAGGGCTATTTGCCTAAGGGGACGGATGTCCTTCGTGGTGGATTTACTAGGGAAAACGTGATCGCATACAGCATACACATGCGAAAAACTAAGAAAGCATTTTATCAATTCACTTACACTTTAAGTCCACAGTTAATACAAATTTCTATCCTCTTGTATTTTACATTATTTTTTTAATTAGCTGAATTTCAAATTGTGGTTTATTTATTTAGAATAACAATTTTAATATATTTTTCAAAAGTCGGTGCGAAGGAATATCTAGGGAGCCATTTCATATCACGTCTGTCGTAGTCTGTTAGATGCGTGAGAGTTTAAATCAAAGGAAATTTGACCAGTGCAAAACGAGGCATGGTAACTTTTCAAAATCTAGGATTATTTTAAAGTTAAATATTGAACATGCATGCTACAAAAACAGAACAGTTAATAAATCCAGATGCAGTTTTTGATTTTCTGTAATTACCTTCCTTTATTTAATTGTAAGGTAAGAAAATATCTGCATTTTCAGATTATTTCTTCCCTTACCTTGTATAGGAAAACTAATTAATTCATCAGCGACTTTGGCATTTGGTGAAGCTCTTTTCTTTAGCTGTCTTTAATTTCAAAGTTACTTTGCCTCTTCTCAAATAATAATTTAAAGAAACGTTTTATTAAAACAAGACAATTTACATAAAAAAAGAACTGCGCTTACGTGTTATCGCATCTACCCTACTAGAAGTCGCCAGATTTTCAGAATATGCCAAATTTATGCCACAATGGGCATACACATTCTTCAGCGATCATGCTCATAACAATACTTAAATCAATAGTAGACAGTCGGCGTAGCCTAGATCGTTGTGTACTTGGGAAAAAGAATAGCCCAAAAATTACAGACAATTTTGAGAAGAACGTAAATATTTTATTTTTTTAATGTATCACGTATTCTTTAATTAACAATTAAAATTTCTATTTGAAATTTCTAAAATATGTTGGCTTTTCATGTGTTGATAATGTTTGACAACTTACTATATATATCGATATTTTTAAAATAAGAAACATTTCGCAAAAACCACCAACTTACACCTCGTAAGAGAATTAACCTTTTCATCGTGTCCATTAGCATCCGAGCGGTAAAATCGCTGAAAACTAGTAGTTCGTTCCGGGGTTAGAATTTCAGCGAAAGAGCTGGCTGCAAGGGCGTTTTCGTGCCTTACTTGCTGTGTAACATGTATACGAGGCAATTTACCTTATAAGGTCCTTCACGAAGGCATCCCTCCCCTTAGACTGATATCGAATGCTTTACATAATGAGATAAACCAAACATTTCATCTGTAAAAAGTGGTCAGGTTGTACCAGCGTGTTTGCGTTAATACATGGAAACCAAAAAATACATATCCAGACTCATCGAATATTAATCAATGGAATGATGGTTAAATATTAAGCATATAAATCTACGTGTACTCAAATGTGTGCTTGTGTCGGCTGCTGATGCATATATTTGAAAATATGACTAAACACGAGGTTGTACTAAATGTTAAATCCGAGAGTATGAATAATCAGAAAGTATCAAAATATCTATATAGTCTGGACAGTATGCCGAAGACATACTGCTATAGAAGAACTGAAACTACTAACGTGGCTTTCAGCAGGCGAAACAAGCTCTTATTAATCAATCTGAAACCTTATTATATTCAAAGGAAGTAGAAGGAGAGAGTATTTAAAGCAATCTGAAACCTTCTTTTAAATACTCTCTCCTTCTACCTCCTTTGAATATGCGTGAAATAAAATTTACATTCCGGCAGGAAAGGGAGAATGAGAGGAAAGCTCTTCCACACGATATAATTGGTTTGTTGAAAATAAATAAATCCTTATATCTGCTCTTTACAATGCTTTTCGTTTCTTAATGCGTTTATGTTTTCTGATCAAGGAATTCCATTTGTTCTTTACATGACCAAATTTACATATTTATTTTATGTCAAACAAAGAAACCTAATGTGTTTCGAGATACGTATAATATATTTTCCATCTTCAGAAATAATTTTCAGTTCCATATTCAGAGGGGCTATCTTGTTCTTAGGATTTCCGTTTTTCTATGATATGATATTTCCAAGTTTTCATACCTTAAAAGGAAACTTCTACGTTGAGATTTTTAAAAATTATCAGAGGAAACTTATATTTTGAGATTATTAAACCGCTTTTAAAAGCACTGGATTAGCTCGATTATTCAATTCTATAGTCTCTTTGATTTTTAAACATATAATGAAATGAGAAAAAATTAACAGAATCCTTGCGAGGCTTTTTATTCTTTACTTGTACATCCTTTGTGAAAATTATCTATGATCCTTTCTACTGAAGCGTTTCATCTGTAGACTTTTTTCATATACTTTCGAGTAATGTTTTCCTAGCGGGAGGTTTTTCAAGAATGCTCTAAATGCACGTCTTCTTATGTTAATTAACGGAGAGTAAAGAAGATTAATAATTTGCTGATCTTATGATCAGGTCGCACCATTCTTTCTTACGTCAGACGTCATAAAGCAGTAGTTCCGTTGATTATGACGCTAAATAATATTCTGTTGAGATTTTACAATTTTCTGTTGAGATTTTCCCTAATTTTACTATAATTCTGAGTATTACATAAACGTAGTTAAGTATTGTAAAACTAAAGGAAAGAATAGAAAGCAAATAACCGCTAAAATGAGATACATAAAAGTCTAAAAGTTAAGCACATATTACTTTTAAATTATAAACAATGTTAATCTTCTTAACTGAGGAAAAAGTATTCATATACTTATAAGGCTTTTCTCCCGGGTTCTTGGCATTCCTTTGTGGTGTAATGGTCACCACGCTCGGGGCGAATTCCAGAGGTCCGTCGTTCGAGGTCCGGCAAGGGCACTGCTCATTTTTCATCTCACCTGCTTCGAAATAACCTAATGTCTCTGCATACTTTATGAATTAAAATTTGACTCTGCATACATATTTTTTTCTCTGATTTTGTTGCGTGTGTGTGTGTGTCTATACATGTGTAAGATATAACAAAATATGATGGCTGATTTAAAAATAATTGGTAACCTTAAAATTAACATTCTAAATTTGGTGCTCTCTCCCTAACCAATCATAGCTCAGAGTACTTTTTGCATGTATTTGGTATAAATACTCTTGACACAAAAGATTATGTCATTCGTCTCCTCAGCCTCGCCACTGGTAATTTACAACCTATCGCTTCGCTTCTCACATGCTTACGTCTTACTTTTAAATCACTGTAAGTAGGATTTGCTGCATTTCATTATGATTTAATAAATATCTATTAAGCTAGTTTTATGTGCGTGAAATGCAGATTGGGACTTCTTCAAACCTCATTCACGTCGGCCTCATCTGTTCGCCTGTCTACACTCACCACTACGCACTAAAAATCATTACACACACACACACATACGCATATATATATATATATATATATATATATATATATATGTCATGTTTTCGGAACACAGTTGGGATGGCAGAGTGGTAAGACTAGAGGAAAGATTTGATACAAAACTAAATTCAGCCAATTAACGCCTTTATTTACAGATTTGCAGGCACACTAGAATAACTCCTTGTAAAGAATATACTCTTTAATCATAGCAATCGCGATAATTTCTTATATACGGCATAAGAAGATGCGACGTCATTTCAGGCAGGAAAGCATAAGAGGCGCAGATATGCTTGCATAGCAGAAGTTAGGAAAAAAGGAACGTAGTTCCTCGCGAAGCAGAATTTATACTGCATAGATACAAATACGAAACCAAAGTTATGATTGGTCAGTTTTACTTTTAGTTACCATTTTTCAAGTAGCGTTACGCAATTTCGATTGATGTCGAATTTGGGAAAACAGATGAATTTAGAGGATGATCACAAAATTTAGCATGTTTGAGATTGCCAATTAGTTTTTAAAACAGCTATCATATTTTTTATAGCTTACACACACGCGCACATATATATATATATATATAGGTAACGATGGAGCAGATATAATTTTCCTTTTAGTTTTTACATGCAAATCACAGGGATTTCAGTTAATCCTTGGAAAATTTGAATATTCATACAGCATGTTTTATATTATGCACGAATACTTGCGTGCAGGGCCATAGCTGGAGTATGGAAAACGAGATGGAATAAAGTGCAATAATACGCGTAACTAATATTTAATTAAATGAGGGCTGTATGCATTTTTAATCTGTACTTACGATTATAATTCAATTTATCTCAGGCAGTGTTACTGAAGTTTGGTTAGAGATTAAACCCTTTCTCTTACTTCAGTAGTAGCGCACCAGCAGCCGAGTGGTAAAGTCGCTGTGCACTGTTTGTTCGATTTCAGCGGACGAACTGGCTGTATGGCGGTTTCCGTGGTTTTCAACATGTGTAACATAAATATGAACATTTTTTGAGAAAGCTCTCAATGAAGGCATCTCTGCTTGCTTTGCTATGAAGGTGTCTCTATTGCAACGCTTTGCTCTTGCCTTAGGTAGATAGCCCTTGTACGTTTTACACAATCGAATAAAACAAACCGTTTTCCAGATGTATGGCAAAAAATCACTGGGCTGACACCTGATTTGTGAGGCGGTATAAAAATTTACTTTTGTAATAGCATTAATTGACAGTTTTTTATTTATTCTTCCCCCACTTTGTTGTGTCCCATTCTAATGTAGACATACTTATGAAAATTAGGAACCAATAAAAATATATTTCATATTGCTAGACATTTCTATTGTTAAGAAAAAAAATAACATTTGTAAAATCCCCCTGTATTTGAGAACGATTGCAGAAATTATTATTGTAATTTAGTATCATTTTGACGGTTCGATATAGTGTATTATAATCTTTTCACTTCTAGTCAGGTGGAAAGTATATTTAGTTTCGTGTATTGATATAAATTAATTCTAAATTACAGAATTTATAAGATATCTTGAAAGGACTCTGAAGTGGCTTCTAACATAAAGACTTACAAACGTGCTTCTTACAAAAGTGCAAACTCCTAACGTACTTAACATTGCTTTCTTTATCACTCAATGTAATGAAAAAGAACCAAGGCATCCAATCACGTATTTGTTATTAAATCCCTATCCACGAAACCTCAATATATATTTCATTCCGTCATGTAAGTCGGATCAAGTCCGGAATGGGTAATTTATTTCGAACCCGATTTGTGTGATTAATCGCTTACGTTAAGCGGCAAGTGCAAATGGAAGCAAAAGTTCCTCTTTTTCTCCTAACGCTTTTCTATTGCTATTCTGAGCCAGCACTGACAGAAATGGGGCTGGGTCTAGAAAATGGGATTATTATTATTCTGCTTTTTACTAGTTAACCTACGAACATGAGTGGACTTGTTAACTGGCTGGCAATTCAGAAAGCTTCCATGGCAATGCCCGGTTTTCTAGAATAAATTAACGTTGGAATTGCCAAAGCATTTAGGTTTAACGATTTCCCAAATCATGGCGTTTGAGTTTAACTAAAGCTTTCATCTTCTTAAAGAAGTAATCAAGACTTTGACATTGATATCGGTATTTCGAAGACAATACCTGCCGAATAATTATGAGTCAATGTGAGTTGGAAAAGCTTCAGAAGGAAAGCAATTTTTGGTATCTGGAATAATTATTCATACTTTGAAATATTTATGAAAACCGTTTAGAAAGTTGTTTCGGTAGTTTTAATTAGTTTTAATTATAAAGTTCTTAATAATTTCTTTGCATTATCCAACACATTTCAGTCTCAGATTTTAAGGTGTTTCTCTCTTCTTGGCATGCCTTCGTGGTGTAGTGGTCAGCACACTCGACGCGCATTCGAAAGGTCCGTGGTTCGAGTCCCGTCGAAGGCGTAGCTCGTTTTTCATCACTCCTGCTTCCGAAATGACCTAATGCTTTTATAAGATTACTTCCCCTTAATCCAAAAACTGAGCCTAATTATTTTATTTTAGTCCGTTGCTGCTGTAACAAAAATGAAGTATAGAAAAATGAAAAATGAAATAGCGTTTGTATACGTAAACAAGGGCATGTATTTAATCTCAGGTTCCTGCTTGAATTAGTAAAAAAACAGGTCACGCAAGAGTGCAATCCCTCGGTGTTCTGAAGTTATAAAATCGAGCCAAGGGAAAGGATTAAAGGAAGTTATCAGTCTAAGAAACGGATGCTTTTGTGGAGGATTTTCTACGAAAATTGACTCGGTTATCTTTTATACTAGGAAAACAAACAAAACTGCGCGTAGCCAGCCAGTTCGTTGGGATATGAAAATGGATATTTAATCAGAGGTTTCACTCAGGTATTCCACTGCACAGGGATAGTTTATTCTACTCCACAGGGCTCCACAGAGCCAGGTATTCCACTCGACCAATTTTTTTCTTGTTTTTAAACAAACAAAGTGTTTAATAAATTCTTAAATATCTATCTGATCATCAAATTCATGTTCTGTAAAGAGCTATGCTTGAGCGTTTATTTTGTCGAACTGATAATTTATATCAGTGTTTCTCAAACCGATTTACTCCTAAGATCCGTAAATACTTAGGGGGTTTTTCGCGGATCGGTTGTAGAGTCATTAGGATTTTTTCATTTTAAGCAATCCTGAAAAATGAGCAGAGCCATCACCGGAACTCGAACCACGGACCTCTCTAATACACGCGGAGTGTGCTGATCACTACTCCACGAAGGCGGGAGAAGTACCTCATATACTCTCCCTTCTAAAGGGCGTTAGGGGACCCAATCGCCTGGGCGTTAGGGGACCCAATCGCCAAATCCTGATGGTGGAGAATCATAATACTCCACCTTTTTTAGGTCGGGCGCCACTGTACAATCATAAGGAATTTTTGGAAAGCAGGAGAGATGAAAAATGGGCAATGCCCTCGTCGGGACTCGAACCACGGACCTCTCGAATACGAGCCGAGCGTGCTGACCACTGCATCACGAAGGCATGCAAAGAAGGCGGGAGTAATACCTTATATGGTAAGAATTGTAATTTGGACTATGGGCCTAATCTTTACTTATACAAAATTGTTGAACTTAAACAAAGGCCGAAGAATTGTGTTTGCGGTAGGGCGGTTGAGAAGCACTGATATATGTAATTTTTTATTAATATTTCTGAATCTTGCTGAAGCCTCATTCGGCATTATCAGCAGCTAAACTACCTTCTTGAATTATGCTTAAAAGCCTTATGTTTTCAATTGTTTCAGTAATCGAAATTTTTGAATTATTGCGGTTTTTAATTCTTGATATTTTTAATTACAGTATTTGTATTATTCGCTTATTTAAGTGGTAAGTACAAAACCACTGCCTTGAACTTATCTAAATCCAACGGCATTAATTTTTTACCGATTTTTCCAATGTTCGGCTCCTTACTGAATATTTCATAGTTTCATTTCAGCAGTGAAATTAAACCATCTAACACTTCCTTCATTTCTACATCGAAAACTCAATTTTCCAATAAATTGATTTTTGACAAGCTGATTTATTAAAATTTCTTTTTAGCTGTTAGTCAAATGATATTTATAGGTATATTTAACTCTAAAAGTGCCTTTTTAAATTTCTCCAAAATATGTAAAAATGTTTTTCCAGCTGCTTATAAAGCAGGATATAATCGCTTTGATTATCTCGGATGACACATAATCGGATATAATCTCAAATGAATTTACATAAGTTTATGGGCTTGGTTCCTTTATAAGCTTTTTCGCATAATTTCAGGATTAAATTCGAAGCAGATAATATACATAAATTTGTGAGGTGGTTATAAAAACATCTTCTTGGTATATAAACCCCTGGCCAGTTATCTCTGCAAATAGTCAAAACGAGCTTCAAAAATTATAATTTAAAACTATGCGCTCGCATTCGTGATGATTTAAAACAACAGAGCTCTCAAGATAACGTTTACACTGAGAAAAAATTGAAATTTTCGAACTACAGCATCCACGTTTTCCCTGCTCAAATTCATCAGTGCACTAAAATACCATTAATTGCGTTGTAATGAAAATTAGAGGTGTGAAATTTTGCTAAGAAGAGAACCAAAAAACAACACCAGAAAGGAGAGATGGGAAGAAAACGTTTTTGGAATTAGAAGTTTTTAAAGTGCCCAGCTTCGTAGATAAGGCACACGATGTGGGGGATTGCTCGCTACAGTGTCGAACGTACCATCTCAGGAAGAATCTGTAAAACTTCCAAAAAATCCATGTGTACACCTTAGATTTTAGATAAATCCAGAACCTGAAATCCATGGTGCAGTTAGGTCGGGAGATCGCAGTGGCCATGAAACTGCGAATTTGTGGAAAATAACTACGTTTCCAAACTGCTGTTGCGGTACTTGTCGAACAAATTTGGTGACGTGTGAAAGAGCACCACCTTGCATCAGCACAATCTCATTAATGACATTTCGCTGCTGAGTCCTGGAATTATGTTATACTTGTTTAGCATATACATTGTTGTTTAGGATATACTTGTGATAGAGATGTTTTCATACCTGTGGAAGTCAGTTTTATAGGGACAACAGATACGATTCTTTCGTGATAGCCTAGTTTACTACAATGAGCCGTCAAAGCCGTCATAAAAATTTATGATACAGATATATGTGATTTTGTACATAAAAGATTTTTTGGAACTTGCAATAAAATGTTCCTTATTAAAATCAAATAAATTAACTTCAAGACATTTTCGCCCTTATTTGGAGCAATTCTTTCGTAACTAGATGTCTTTTGCATGCGGCTTAATTCCAATGTTATGCCGAGCATAAAGATGAAACAATCAGGGGATTCGATTCGATGCAAAGCTTGGGTTAGTATGTAGAGTCATTAGGTTATATTGAAATGGGATAGAAGTGAAAAATGAGCAACACCTTCGCTGAGAATCGAACCACGGACCTCTCGGTTACGCGTCGAGCGTGCTGACCACTGCAATCCGAAGGCATGCGAGGAAGGCGGAAGATATACCTCCACCTTTTAAAGGGCGACTGGAATTTGGAGGACCCAATCGCCAAATCGTGGTTGTTAGGAATCATCGTCCACCACCTGTTTAGTTTGGGCGCCAATGTAAAGGCATTAGGTTATTTCGAAGCAGGACTCACTAAAAATTATCATTACCTTCTCTGGGAATTGAACCACGGACCTCTCGCTTTCGTGTTGAGCGTCCTGAGCACTACACCACGAAGACATGCGAAGAAGGCGGGAGAAATACCTTAAATACTCCCCCTTTTAAAGGGCGACTGTTGATCAGGGGCCCCAATCGCCAAATCGTGGTTGTGGAGAGTTATCTTCCACAACCTTTTAGTTCGAGCGCCACTTGTAGAGGCATTAGGATTTTTTTTTTGGAAGCAGAACAATGAAAAATGAGCACGCCTTTGCCGAGAATCGAACCACGGAGCTCTCAGTTACGCGTCGAGCGTGCTGACCACTACACCACGAAGGCATGCGAGGAAGACGTGAAAAATACCTTATAAGTAAACTGATAACTAAGTTTAATTAAAGGTAATTAACATGAGAGGGATTTTTAGAGGCGATACTCTCACCTTCCGAGCCCATCAAAAATCACCATACAAAAAATCAAGGTATGGCTGTTAAATTATGGAAAGAATACTGTAGATACTGTAGGGATTATTTTAATTTTCTAATAGTTATTTTTAATTTTGAAACCATTTCCTCTAAATTCTTGTTTTCCAACTTCAACTCCCTGACAGAATCAGATTTCAGGATTGCGTTTTATGTAAATGCAGTAGAACCAGCATAAATTGGAAAGTTCAGTCACTTTCGTAGAAGAGCTCAGAAGTTCTCAGTAGAGCGTGTTCTGCCTTCGGGCCACGTCGTTGCTTTAAGGCAATCTTATGACGTTTGGCCGTAGTCTTAATTGGCTGTTATTACTCGCCGGTGAAGTTTAATTTTAGGCCAACTCTGTTAGTTATTTTTGTTAACTTCCACCAAAGTTCAGCTAGTTAGAATTAGTTTAATTCCTTACTTTCTATAGTAAGTGGAGGCTTTTCTGTAAGCCCGAGAAGGGGCCGTCTGTGAGTGTTTATTTGATTGAATAAAAAGGTTTTCTAACCATTCTTTGGGCTTATGTATGATGATTGCAGGAAAACCTACGAATAGACGCTAGACGCTTTTATAAGAGTTCTAGAGGACAAAGAGACGTAAATTAAGTAGAGCTTTATAGTAGAACTGTTAATTTTATACAGAATGACTCTCTTTTATATTTATTTCTAGTAATAACAGTACCAAAGGCATCATTTGAAGTTTTCGTTGCTAGTTTATTTGCTTATATCTCGAAAAGTTTTAAATATTTCAGCAGATTTAACAGAACAATAGATTTGTTTCTGGGATAGTAAATACTGACACCGAAAGTATTCTACGCGTCTTATATGCATTTCTGAGAAATCTAACTTAGCTACATATTCTTTCTGCGAATTTGTCTAAACTTGAATAAATATTTTTGAATATATTTATTGACAAAATCTTCGTATAAGTCAGACAATGAAATGCAAACGCCTACATTTCAAGTGTCAACTGCATTTATAAATATACTGAATTTTTCAAACACTAGGGATAAATAGTACGTTTTAATAAATCCTTTCCATACTTTCCGCAGGCTAAAATAAACAGGTTTACTGCCATTTATCAAAATTTTGACATATTCTTAGAGCATGAGAGACAGCATCCAAAAGAGAATCTGCGAAAGATTTTCCACTAAAAATGTCAAAATGTTCTTTATACGCGACATTTTTTCAGAAATCAGATAAAGTTTAAAAAATAAAAAGCAAGTTTATATAATATTTTGAAAGGCAAATTAGGAAAAAATTCTCTTTACTTTCTTATATTTCAAAAGAATTTCGCGTTACATATCTCCTAAAATTGATTCAAGTTATTCAACTGGTAGATGGCATTAAAAATATTAAAACAATTCCTGCGAAGAAGAGAACTTTATGAGTTAAATCGCCAAGAATTCGAAACGTAAAATTAAGAAGTAGCACAGATTAGCGAAGACTTTAAGTGAAGCTCCAGTGTTTCCAAAGCCAAAGCAAGACATTTTACCTATTTTAGATATACATATAATTTGAGAGATTTCGAATAGAGGTGATATATTATTAATGCCGAATCGTATGTTGCAAAACTAATTAAATAATCTTGCGACAATAATTAAATCAACATTATATCATGAAAGGGGTTAACTTTCTAATGAAATGTAGAAATCAAAATTGAAACCAAAATAGTTCAATAAAATTGATATGAAATACATAAAATTGCTGAAAATTCATTGGTACTTTTTGAAAGAGCAGCCGAAGAATTTTCAGTAGAACCAAGTGCATAAATTACATCTGGATGACTGTGAATTCTTGAAACAATTTAAAATAAAAGTTAAAGCAACTGCCAAATAAATTTAAAGAATTTCGACGACCAAAAAGCCAGATGGGTACAGAGACTCCAAGAATATAACACTTCTATCCGTCAATGGAAAGGATCGTCACACGGAACACTAATGCCTAATCGAGAAGATCCTGTCGAGAAAGTTCGCGATATCATTCCAGGGAAGATAAATTACGAGTTGTTTAATCCAGGGAAGAGAAATCTGAGCTGTCTTGACAATCCGGTCGTACGTCAAGTTACAGATTCTAGATCGTCTGACCATAAGTGACGATGAAGTCAAGAAAAACCAGATGGAAAACCGTGACATAAAATTCACAAATGATTTAATGGAGTCTTCAAATATTAAATCTAACTGATAGGATAAGTCTATTCCATCGTTTTCTTGTTGGTAGACTATGCACCTACAACTAAACAATGCTGGGCTCTCTGGGAATCACTCCACATTCGAAACGGCATCTTGTACCGGAAGTTCAAATCGATGATATAGAACTGTTCCAATGGCAGCTGATATTTCCGAGATCCCGGATCCTAGATGTCCTTAAAAAATTAGATAGCAATCTGACATGAAGTCTCTTCGGATAATGAAGACTGCATAAAGTTTGTGATCTTTTCTACTGGAATAATGCAAGGATTGACGTACAGAAATTGTGCCAACTTGGCTATGCCTGTGGGGTATGGGAAGAACCGCAACTGAAGGAAACTGTAAATTACCAATGTAGGAGAGACTACTGAATACATCGCTATTGACATCCAGTACCTTTTTCTGCCAGGCACACTGATTGCAACAAATACATCCTCGTGTTTTTTGATTATTTTACAAAGTGGCCGAAGCGTATCCTCCCCATGATCAAGAGGCTGTTACAGTGGCAGAGGTAATGACATAGCATTGAATTTCTTAGTATGGAGTGACTTTTCAGTTACATTTCGATCAAAGAAGGAATTTGTTCTCGGCTGTATTTAAAGAACTCTGTAAACAACACGGCAAAGACAAAACACGACTGACAGTTTTAGGTCTCCGGCAGACGCATTGTAGAGAGGGTTAATCGAATCATCCTTAATAACCTCTCACTTATGCATTTCAGAAACCAACAGGACCATGGCCAGAAGTTACCTCTTTTCTTACTGGCCTGTCGCAGTGCTGTGTATGAGACTACCAACTGTTTCCCATACCAGACGCTTTTCCGCCGTGACCTTCGTTTGCCTTGTGATCTGTTATTTGGTCGCTCTCAGGATGCGCCTTCATCAACTGAGAAGTACATTCAGGATTTCCAGGCACGGTTTGAAGTGTTACACAGATTTGCACGAGGGCGAGTCAGCTTGGCGTCGGGAAGAGAAAACCCCGACATGACGTTATAAGTACTGGTCATCCATTCAACGAAGATGACAAAGTGTGGTTAAGGAATCCGATTCGACAGAAAGTATATTCTCCTGAATTACAGTCACGCTTTAACAGTCCTAAACAGGCCCAGTCATAAAGAGGCTGAACGAAGTCGTAGTTCGGATCCGTGTCATCAAATTCTAAGCCTAAATTCTTTCATTATCGCGAGCTGGCCCCCTACCATGGAGATAGTGTGTAATCTTATAGTGTAAATACTGCAAATAATATACTAACACCATAGTTCCCTGTGTATACAAATCTGCGAATTCATGGAATTATTTATGTATTTATTTATATTTTGCCGTATGTTATTTATTTAAGTTATTATTTTATATATTTCCTAAGAAAAAGGTAAAAGTGGAGTTTAAATGCATGTTTACAGTTTCTTTTCCTTTGAATGTCCTAACCATTAAGAATCTCGAATAAAGTCACACCCTAAGGTACTACATGTAATCACTGGACAATATGGAAAGCACTGAAAGTAGAATAAAATGAAAATAGAAAAGAAAAATAACAAATGTTGATTTCCTTAGTTCAACAATTCAAACAGAACTTATCAAAGGAAAAGTGTTTTGAAGTCTTGTACCGAGTTGATTAATGAGTTTCGAATACCGGTTTCGCTCCTCTGAGACATTTGTGATGCATAAGCGTAAAATTCTGAAGAAATTTTCAGTTTAGATACCAAATGCTAAGATCGTTTCCCGATCCGTATTCGCAACTCTTAAAAAGGAATATAAAAATTTTTAAACACAGATACCCAAAAAAACAAAATAAGATGCAAACTTCAGAATTATTTTACCTACAAAAAAGCAAACTAAAATTTAAAAATAAATGAAGATACAATCATATACAGTAAGAGTATTCCTTAAATAAAACCAGCAGGTAAGGTCGAAATGTAAAACCTAAAAAGGGGGCCGCTCGATGTTTTGTATATAGTATAAGCAATTTTAGTGACAATATTTTTAGTATAATGATGAGCGATAGTATTTCTAGTAATAGTATTTAGATGAGTGATAGTATTTGTAGTAAAATGTAACCTGAAATTGCTCGAAACGCAAAGTTCCGCCTGGAAAATAAGATTACAGGAGCAGCTCCATTTAACATCGAGAAAATGGCTATCTTGCCATATTTGTGAGATAGCTGGCAATGGTTTTGGCGACTAATTTTAGTTGCAAAATTTGGCCAGAAATTGTAAATGTCACCTAACTTAGCAATCATTTGGCTACATTTTTATATGATTCGTATCTAACTGTAATTTGCATTGTAATAACTGTAATTGACGTATATGTAAGTGTAATTGTATATACCTTGTAACAATTTCTAGAAATCTAAGATACTGGACATTTCTCGGTGGCCGGGCAAAAACTATATGAGACCGGAGAGTCAGTTCTAAGTGACTTAGTGCATTGACTGTGCGAGCTTCTCTCATTCTGATGCGCTTTGCACTGGATTATGCTTAACGTTCTTAATAGCTTGCAGTGTTAACTATTGAATGCACTCATTCATATTGAGAAGAGCTGTACTAGTATTCTTGTTCCAGCACTGTAAAATGTTTTCGTGTCGGAAAATAAAATTTATTCAGGTATCATCGATTCTGTGTACATTCAGACAATTACGTAACAGAATGTTAATCGCTTTCATGGATATATGTATATCAATATATATATATATATATATATATATAAAGAAAGTTTGCTTTTGAAACGGCTAAAATTCTATTTAACATCTGTGCAAATTTATGCTTGCTTTTCTCACAGACTTTTACAGTCCACTCATTTTTGGATAATATGACTTAGTGTGGTACTTCTAAGCGTTACTTCTGTGTACGGAATGAATATCGCCAGGTTTAAATAATGAAAGTTTTAAAAGAATTATAATTTATTTTTAAATGTAAACATTTTTTTAAACATTGCATTTACATAATTTCTGTTACAGAAAAGTGTGTTTCTTTGGTATAAAGAGGTCTATTATATTTTTCGAAATTAAACAAGCAGCTTACGTATGATAAATTAAACGTAAGAGCATAAAATAATGGAAATGCCAATCTTCCACGATTTATATGGATATGGATATGGTGAAGTGTGGTAGACACCCATTGTTTAACCATTGGCAATGTGGGTATTGTCCAGGCACACTAATTATTTGGATAATTACACCTCCACGATTTATAGCTTTTGCACTCCTTTATACATTTTTACACCAGTAAAAAATTTTTATTAAGACAAATATCAGCGCGCACTGTATTTTTCCTACAATAAATGTAATAAAAAATAGGAATAGATGCGCTAGCAATGTTGTCTCTTTATCATTCAGCATAAGCAAAAAGATTAAAAATAAGCCGTGAATAACAAAATGTAAATCATTTATGTTTCAATGCAAGAATTAAAATACGTGGGTGTGTATATATAATACAAAGAGGGAGACTGACAGTAAATTTAATTAAATATTATTTTTATTTGAGTAACGTGCAAGTATCTATCCCTGAAAAAATAAGGATTACTCAAATAAAACCTTTTGTTCTCCTTCTATATCTACAAAGTTAAGCTACAAAACTAAATCACTATATGAAATATTTGCATTATCGTAAATAAGCTATTCATTTTATTTATTATATGAATTAGATACTTTTGAATAAAAATTACGTTTATAATTAGCATAATTATTAACCTTATTTCTTTAGTCCGATATTAAAATAGGTTTATTATGCTGATGGAAACGTATAAAAATAAGAGCAGCTTTATTTCAGTGAGTATGAGCATATCCATATTCATGAAATTGAGCAGCAGTCCTTAACTCAAAGAAAGGACCGAGATTTTTTAGTCCCCGTGTATAAATTAGCTTTTTATATTCCTTAAAATACTTCTGAACTTTTAAATTAAGTATTGGAGTAACCTTCCTTGAAATAGCCTAAACGTTATCACATTAATACTCGTCAAATTTGCTTTTTAAAACGTACGTAGAAACGTTTGTAATGGAGCTTTTTCCCATATTATTTATATCATTTTTATGTTAAACTGATTTATTAAGTTCGGGTATAATTATCAATTTACTTGCTGCTCTTTATTCTAATTATGTAGTTTCTGTAATTTATTAGTTCAAAGAGGCAATTTGCCGAGAGAGATTATTAATTTCATTTTGGCATTTTGTGTTGACCCACTAAAAGCGTTACTCCACTTTTCAAATTGTTGCCACAAAATATTATCGGCCTATATTATATTAAAAGAAATTAAATAATGAAGAATCTGCATAAATGTATGTATCTTTCTCGCATTGTGATAAAGCAACGGTACCTAGATCCATCCAATTTTGAATATTGAACTTTTCCACCCGGAAATGGGCATCTGGAAGCCTAAATTTAAAATTTGGAATTTGTTTTATTATAGATTTCATATTTTGTAAATGTGTGTTTATAGGATCTTACTCGCTTTGGCCACTTAAACTCTATGAGATCCTACTAAGGAACATAGCGATTCCTCGTACAGGTTTAAAGGAAACACCAACAGAAGAAGGGTAAAAATAACCCTTTATTATTATTAACTATGAACAGAAAGGCACGTACTTCGTCCTTTAAAGTAACACCGACAATTGCGGTGGAACTTAAGAATCGTTATACAATAAATTCAAGGCTAAGAGTAACGCTGGTCTAGCACTTTAAGTTAAGGCTAGCTAGGTTGACTCGACAACCTACCCGGCGTGATAATTGTTTAAATGGCTAAAATGACGTATCAGCAACTCCGTGTCGCAGCAAAGTCAGAAACGAAACGTGACCTGGCTGGCGAAAACCCGCTCTGAATAAGCTCCAAGATTCACCCGTTTAAATACTCACTTCATTTAACTTTAAATTTGCATCCTGGCGAGGAAATGCGAGGGGAAGTTGAGGAGTTCAGAAAAGATAGCAAAAATTTGAATAATTGGTTAATTGAATTAAGTGAAGCCCTACATATTTATGCTCTTGATTTCCGCTTGATTCAAGAAATTCTATTAATTTGTAAATAAACATTGCAGCTTATTGTGCTTTTCATTTAGTTGTTTTTATAGTATATAAATCAGTGGTACTTAAATATTATCCCGTCATCTGTGAAAGCTGGCTACTATCGGACCAAAGTTGCACAAAGTGTTTAAAGCTGCATTTCTGTGGGTAAATCTTACAATAAAACAATCGTCAGTCTCTTTGCACAGTCCACTAAATAGCCACTGTTGCGAAAGTATTCGAAACCGCTTCGTAAAAAAGGCTTTCGTTGAAATCTACTGTTTGTTAGGCTCTGCGAGTTTGCCGGAAGCTCTGTTTAGTAAAGCTCTAATGTACGAACTTCCTGCAGGTAGTTGTTCCAATCAATTACTGTTTTGTTGGCCGTATTTAAGTGTTTTTTCTCTAATCCACAAATGATTATTATTTCAATTTGCGGAATGCAGTTACAAATATGATTCTACAGCCTTTCAACCGAGTTTCTTCCCGAATGGATATTCTCTCGTCACCATGTTGCACGTTGTACCGTGGCTTTTATCCAAGGTTATAACCAAGGTTATCAATAAAACGATCAATTATGCCTCGTAGTAAACAGCGATCATCGTTTGATGAAGTATCCGAGTTTAACAGAGGAAGGATAGTGGCCCACCGAGAGTGTGAATTATCTTTCAGTGAAATCGGTAGTCGTGTTGGACGAAACGAAACAACTGTAATGTGGATATGTAACCGTTGGATGCAGGAGGGTACGACAGACCGACGTGTTCTATCGAATCCACCACAGTGCACCACTTCACGTTATAACAGGAACATTGTGCGCATGGCAGTAACGGATTGCTCAGTCACATCACGAACCATAGCACAGCACATTCAGTCTGTAACGCATCATCCAGTGTCTGCGCGTACCATTCGTCGCCGTTTACAGCAGAGAGGTCTGTCTGCAAGACGTCCATTGCTTCGTCTACCCTTGACGCAGAACCACAGACGTCTCCGCCGCCAATGATGCGATGAAAGACGAATGTAGACGGAAGAATGGAATGAAATTGTCTTTACTGACGAGTCACGCTTTTGTCTGCAACACCACGGTGGTTGGATTCGAGTCTGGAAACACCGTAGAAAGAGGATGCTGAACAAATACGTTATGCACCGCCACACTGGTCCTGAACCGGATACTATGTTATGAAGCGGTATTGGATATTACTCTTGCACTCCTCTAGTACGTATTGCCGGTATTTTAAACAGCCAGCACTACATCTTCGAGGTGTTGGAGCTAGTTTTCTTTCCTTACCTTCTGGGCTTGCCCACAGCCATATTTCAACAGGATAATGCGCGACCACATGTGTCACGCATTGTCCAAGTGTTCTTCGTCAATCGTCAGATTGAATTGCTTCCCTGGCCGGCTCGTTCTCCGGATCTTTCGCCGATAGAAAACATTGGGTGTATGGTTGATGAACGATTGATCTAGATTACATCTCAAGCTACCACACCAGGTCAACTTTGGCAACGTGTGGGAGCTGCTTGCTGTACACCAAGAACAAATCTAAAGTCTTTTTGAATCAATGCCGAGGCGTGTGGCAGCGATGATCTCCAACAATGGCGGGTACCCTGGCTACTGATTCTCGAAGGAACCGCACTTCACAGAAGTCTATAAGTTTAATCATTTGATACTTGGTCAACATGTTATCTAGTAAATAAATTTTGTTGTGATATCCCTTGTCTTTCTTGGTGTTGCAATTTGGTTGGTCAGCAGTGCAGTTAGCATGGAATATTACATCAGACGACTTTTTAAAGTTTTCGTAAATATATATTGCATTAACAAAATTTCATTATGAATTCAAATGAATGTATAAATGTTTTCGAAAAATACGTAACAGAAGTAATTCTTATTCAAAAATTATTAGGTACTTTTATCATTCAAGAAAATTCGGAGTATATGTATTGTCGCGAATTTTGTATTTTTCTGTGAAATGTAACGCGAAAGAAATTTAAAGCATACCGGAAAAGTAGGAATACAGAGTCACGTCCATATAAAATTGTGTAAATGAGTATTTCGGTAATTTCCAGAAATATCGCCAAGCTGAAGGGGCCTTTTTTCGATTTTTTCTAATTCTGTATTAACACTTTTAAGTGATCTAAACTTTCATCTTTGCGGGTAAAATGTCAAATCAAAGGAATAAGGTCGAATTTTTTTAGTATTTTTACGATGCACCGTATTATTTCGATTTTAAAGCATAAGTTTTTGTCTCGTATAAAATTCTTTATGCTATAAAGCATGTTTCTTAGAATATTATGTATTTTCGCGCTTCAGCCGGGGTGTCCAAAAGATCTTTTTAATTCTTTTTATTCTCCCCCTTCCCACAGACACATATACATTTTTAGATTCTGTATCCTGCTTTTTCTTAGTGTCTCGGAATGTGGTATATTGGCTGGCAAACATAAAGAAGAGTGATATTCGGGATGTGAAGCTGATATGGATATTTTTGTAAGGATCTGATAAATAATATAATATCGCATTACATTAGTGCCATAAAACTGAAAATAATTGTTTCGAGGAATATCACGTTGAAAGTTTTGAACTGCATCTAGTTTTGCGAAAACCATAATTTGGATTCTATATATTTATTTTATATAATTTTAAGAAAATGTACATCTTTCAATTTTAAGATTGTTCAAAATATAGGAAAGAAATTTAGAAAAGGATTACAAGTTGCTAAAAAAGAACCACTGAATGCACTTATTAATGCATACTTTTGCTGTTAGTAAATTCAAGTATAAAATAGCAAAATATATTTCCTAGATATATAATCTAATATTGTATGTTTCCTAAGTATACATTAGCATTTTGTGTAATAGAAACAATGAATAATGCCTTTTTTCATTTTTAATTTTCCGAGGATAAGAAAACACCTCTTTCAATCATGGAAATGTTGTGTTTACACTTCCATACTTTTATCTTATAAACAGGAAGAATAGGAAAAAAAAAATTATGAAGAATTATTATGGGTTAGAAGGAACGGCGGTACAAGAAGAAGTGGGCGTGACGCAGAATGGTTTGAGAGATATGGTACACTGCGCACAAACACACACACACACACACACACAAGCGCGCGCGCACACACAAAAAAAAGGATACTTCTATATCTCTCGTTCTACAGAGCCGATTGACGAAATTCAACTTGCTCTTCTCATGTCCCAAAAGCACGACATAGTATATGTCTTACATTTATACATAGCATTTTTATAATACAAGAATTCTGACACAAAATCGGACTTTTTCTGAAATGACATGGCAATTTTTTTCGAAATTTCGATTCTCAGACTCAAATTATGCCAAATTGCCAAGTGTTGTAAAAATCGTATGAGTAGATTTTTTAAAAATTAGCTCTCAAATCGTTATCTCCTATAATGGTAATTGAATTATTTGATTCTTCCTTTCACATTTCGAAATTTAACTTCCTTCCACATAAAATTCGACCATTTTTATTTTTTTTATTTTGTGTTTTTAAATCATTTTTATAAATTTTTCGAAACAAATTTTTAAATGTAACGTATAAACATTTCACGTTGTTTGAAACCTGCAGATCCATAAAAGATATTGATATTTTTGGAAATAAAAGCACTTACTTTAACATGCATATGATACGCGCATAAAAAATACCTGTGGCATGAACACCTAACCAATGAATGACTTATAACGATTCCAGATTTTATGAGGAACACGTTGCTGAAATGAGGAACCAGGTGAAAGTTGCTCAAATATATATTGTTACGTTTTTCTCTTCTCTTCTTTTTCGTACGTTAAGGGTTCGTGGATTTGGAGTAAATAACGACAGCGACACTTGATGAAGTATCGAAACACACTTTCTTGGCCAGTATTTTTCAAGACAGCTCCAAAATCAGGCTTACACTCGTCGAAGAACTACTATAAACACGCTGAGACAATCAACGACACAGCCTTCAGGCTATCAGGCTATAACGGTGAAGACGGCTTCACAGCAAAGCACCAGGGTACAGTTCCCGACTCTCCTCGTTCGTTCTCGGAACTCCACGTACTCTCGAGACTCTCTGTGCTTGAACTCGCGATGCACTCGAAGATACGCTGGAGTACAGCTCCCGACTCGGTTCAGTCGTTCCCGAAGCTCAACACACTCTAAGATAAAAGTCCACAATGCACTTATTCGCGATATACTAAGAGATTCTCTCGATGCGCTTGACGACAACTAGGCATTAGACTACGAGACACTCGCTCGCTGACTCGCACAGACCCGCTGACTAACTCCACTGACTCCCTCTCCGCGTACCTTCAGGGTTTATATAGCTTTTGGCTTGTCTTCGAGAACGTTCTGGGCTAAAGCAGGAAGAATTCGTTCTAGAAGGTTCTCCATGCGTCTATAACACATCGCCAATTTTGTAGCCATATGTCGCCGAACGGGCGATTTCTAGCCAAATGTGGCAACCCTGCCTTTCTTTTGAATTTGCTGGCAACCCTAAACCTGCTTTATGGGGAAGCCATCCTATCGCGCCTGGACATTTTGTAACAGTATTTAAAGTAGCACCTGCTGGTGTAATCTAGAAAACTAAAATTTTGTCATTGAATAAAATTTAATATAAACATAAAAAAATTATTCCTGTTTTAAATGTTCCAGTGTTTATTTATGAATATAAATAGTGGAGTAGCAAAATATTATCAAGAATATAATATTGTTTGAAAACAACTGAAGAACATACAGGCAGACAATTAAAATTAATCAGTTATTACTTTAGAATCACCGTTATTTATTTTATTTTTAATGTACATAGCACCTAAAAGAGGTAAAGGTACAATTTATCGTCGAAGTAAATATCATATGCAATTATAAACGTTCTAAAATAATATTCATGATATAAACGGTAAGTACGCCTCTTCAAACAGTTTATGTTTAATTACTTGCTTGTTATTATCACCATTAACAATTTATTATTTTATATATAAAAACTCTGATGTGTACACCACATGACTTCCTTGTACGAATATTAAATTATATGCAATTTATATTTCATTTAAACATATTGGATTGAATTTAATTTACTTAGTCGATAGCGCATAAACTACAGTAGAGTAAATGCGCTTTTTAAAATTCATTATATTTGATTTACCATAGCGACACTCTGGCGCTAGGTTCACTTAAAAGCGTTTTACATCTCATTTGTTCTGTAACTCAAAATGCACAAAAAATATGCTTATCATCTGAAGAATTGTCTAATCATTGCCGCATATTCTGTTCAAATACTATCATAAATCTAAAACGATGTATAAAAGAAATTAAACAAACAAAGAAAAAAACAGTTTTCAGAGACGATTCAGCATTTCTCATTCAATTCATTCAGTTCTCACTTCCTGAGAAGGCAAAAATACATAAAAACGCAAAATATCTATATTAATAATTTACGAAGTAAATCTTAAACACTTATTTCCTCGAATAAATTCCAGAATGGATTAAGCATGATTTAATTTGCAATAATAAAAGAAGGCGTTATCTTTGTTGTTGCGATGCTTAGTTTCTCTAGATTGGCAACAAATCCACTATTCTGCTAAGTTTCAAATGTAAACAAATATGGCTGCTATGGCAAAAAAATTAGGCTTAAGTAACTTTTAAATTGTTGATAATTCTCCAATTATTGCATGCAGGTTAACTAAAGGCATGAAAACTCTTAATAGGAAGATAAATACAGCATAATTCAATAATTTTTAAAGCAAAAAATGCCCAATTAACCAATATATACAAATAAAGAAACTGATCTCACTGAGTCGAGTAATTGAGTGGATATATGTATACATATATTTATATACTTTTGGCGCGGCCGAGTGCAACCAAAATAGGAGGTGCATATCTGCATGTTATAGTAGTCCTATGCAAAATTTCAACGTTCTGAGGCTAATCGCTTTTAAGTTATGCGAGATACCTTCATACATAAATAGGTATGTGAGCACAGATGCCACGAAAAAATCTCTTTAGAATCCATTTCAAATCAGTTTTATAACTTTTTTTTCGGGGGGGATAAGAGTCCTTTATTCTTACCTTACGTACGGACGTTATGCAAAAACATAGTTATATTGTATTCGATAGTGATCGAATTGTATAGTTTTGTTGAAATATGATACTCGAAATTTTTCGCGATTACAATAACTTCCTTTTTACGTCGTACAAGGAAGTACAAATGAAGCTCTTATGTATCACAGATAAATAACAATTTCATATTTTGTAATTTTGCTTTCGTTTAAGGAAAACAATAAAAACTCCTTCAGAGTGTTAAAAATTGATTTCTTTATCACAACTTTAAAGCTATAATACAAACGATGAAAGAAAGCCATTTCATAACATGGACAACTGCCACACACCATTTCAAGCAATTCAGGATCACTGGCGAGCACGCGTTCTCGAAAATTCATATTCAGACTTAAATGGTTTGTCATGAGACATCAGAAGGAGTAAATAGTTCACTGAGCAAATACTTTTTCTGAGAGTTCATCTGTAGATTCGCTTCAAACTGAATGCTGAACTGAACTAGAGTTTCTTACTTGTCGCACTTTGCAGCTCGGGACAAAAGATAGGGCCAAAAGGAAAACTGTCTTAGAGCTGCCATAGATACGAAGGGAAAACGCCTTCTTATCAGATGAAGAACTACCGAAAAAAAGTAGAGAATCATTGTTGAGCATTTGTACTCAATATTTATGTCAAACTCAAATATTTCTTCCTCGGATTTCTAAAGGCATAAATAGCTCACTAAGCCAACACTGTTAGAATGTTCAGCTCTAAATTCCAATCAGACTGAACGTTGAACGGAACTAAACGGTCTCAGTTGTCACACATTCCAGTTCGGGGCACAAGTAGGGCCAAGAGGAAAGTCAGAATTGTCTCATAAATTTTATCTTGTAAATTTTTCTTGTATCATTTTGTAAATTTTATTTTATTTTATCTCTCAATTTCCACGTACAAATCTCTCCGTTGCTGCTGCTCCTTCAAATGAATAGTCTGGAAACGTTCTAAATTCCGCCAACGTGTCGCCAGGTTTTGTATCTAAACCCGGCAGATTTTAAGGAGTATATACTAGCCTTGACTTGAGTCATATGCAATATTATATACTGTATATTTAGTTAGAATTTAGCACATTAAACGCAATAAATTACAACACATTCAAAAATATTATACATAAAAATTACAAATTAATATGCTATTGTTGTTGTGAATTATCTAATTTCTATAACAGCAACATCAAAACAAGCCCACGAAATACATCGTGACAAGGACTGCAAGATTGCGTCTGTCGTTGGCAATAGCCTTGAGCACCATACCGATGACAGTACCATTTTGGTCAGTTCCACCCCCCCAATTTTGATGGAGAAAAAGTCGGCGGGAGACGATTCCCAGGTTAGTACTTTACCAACAACCTCTCGAGAGGACTTTCGGCTCGCCGCACATTTAGAGTGCCCTATGCCGCACAAACACTATACATTTACAAACAGCTACGTCTTCTTCGGGATTCGAACCCTGGTCCTTCGGTATGGCTTTCAGCGTCATTAATTACTGTCCCTGTTGGGCAGCACAAAACATTATAAAGTAGACAAATCATAACGTTACATATTTACTGTGGTGAATGACATAAAAACATTGACTGTAATGCAAAGGAAATTAAAGCAAATACACAGAAAAATGTTTAAAGTTCACCGATTTACATTATAATATATAACGGTAGCTTACAAAGCTGCTGTTTTAATTCTTATACATGTACCCGATGAGAGCTACTGCTGTTGCTTTCTGCGCATTCCATAAAGCATTCAACATATTTTCTTATCAGAAGCAAAGAAACTTCTCTTTTGCTTCAGTGTGTCGGCCATGACAAAAAGAATAAAAGATTCAGAATCCACGTGATTCGCCTACTAGCGGGGTGTTCTTCCGCTTGTCTGTTCCCGTTTTCCTCTTATCCTTCGCGATTTCTCTTTCAGGCTTTTATGCCTGGTTGCATCCGCGTGCAGCATTTGTCGCCAGATGCTAAGGAAATCTGACGTCGTAGATAAGGGACAAGCGTAATAAAATAGTTCCTCCAACCATAGGTACGAATAAAAATTTTATTTTGGAGTTTTTGACGTATATCTCTTTAAACTGATTCACAGATTTGATCAGCTGCATCTCAAAGTACTTTTCGAGGCATATTTTTCCCTATTCGAAATTCCTAACTCAAATAAAAAATCGAACATAAAAGTGGTCTTCTTTATTCTTGTAAATAAAGTTTAAATTTTCGCAGTTTTCTTAATACATTAGACGAAAACGAAAAGTGAGTGAAATTCGCTTCCGTGAGTTACAACGACTTTTAATTTCTCCTATTGGAACATGCAGAAACATTTTGCACTTTATATTTCAAATAAGTAGAATGTAGCGAAACGTGGTAGCAACATTTTTGACAAGTATATATTATTTGGCTTTCAGATTGCCACCAGAGTACAACGTTCTCTATTTTATCTGAAAATCTGATTTAAAATATATAGCAATTAGACAAGAGACGTAATAAGCAGATATTATATTTCCTATTTTTTCTGATTTTCATAAGCATACATTGTGTAAGTACAAATACATGCTTAAAATATGCATATATCGTCAACATCAATATTTTTCAGTTTTTCTTCCTCTTTTTATACTCTGAAACATTTGTGAAACAAAAGCGACTGTAATCGTTAATAATTTATTAAGGATAATGCAAACCTCGACTCATAAGGTGTAAAAACCTTGTTTATTTTACACAAACATTACAGTAAGAGGGAAATACGGGCCTTCTAATCACGAAAAGTAAAATTATTAATGATTAATCTATAGTTTTTATGTCTTTATCGTTCTATCATTTTGCAGCATTAAAAAATCTACATCCGATCTTATTCAATCATTTGGCCCGGTAAATTTCCGGTTTTGCAAGACGTAAAGTAGAATTCGTAGTATACCGCTTTCAAAGGATCACTGTATAACTATAAACGAATTCTTTCAATAAACTGTACAGTTTCGCAGTCAATAAAAAACTATTGTACTCATAGTTTATGTAGTTGTATTATGCATATATATAGTACATCTGAAAATCGTAGCAAAACCACTTGATCTTGACATCTCAGAGAAATTAGCTAAAGAAGTTCAGGTCCTACTTTCAAACATACTGAAAGAGAAATTCTTGCATTTTCCAACAACCGATCCGCTAGCTTACAAGGGCATTTCTGAAGCAATGGATTGTGATTCTCTTGGTGATCAAATCTAAAAGCACTGTTATAAAACAAGAGATGGTAAGATGATTTCTTCTTTCTCTGAGGACACTATAATCTTTACCACGATATTATTCCAGGGCTAAGATAATCCAAATACTAATTTTAGGCAATAGACTAAGACTTTATTTATCACTATGAAAACAAATCAAATTTGTGAATTTGGATTTGCATAAAAATAATTTATTTTTTCTAAATGCTATACTCATATGTAAAGAGGAAAAGATAATCTCTTAATAGACACATTTAAGTTGAAATTTTAACAAATGTTTTTAAAAATACAGCCAGTTTTTAATTTCACGAAATTTTAAGTACGATAGATTTCCAATTACCCTGACTTTAGACATCTGGATCACTTCCTTTTCTTTTTTATTCAAGTAAAATTAATCTTGTTATTTATTTATGTGCTTGATTCAAATATATTGTTGAACTAAATATTAGGAAAAGGTTAATAGACTACAGCACACATACTAAGTGCAATTAAACTAATTTAAATAAATTTGGCTAGACATAGACTGGCCTGCAATATTCGGCATAAACGTTAACAACATACGTAACGGTAAATAAATTATGTGCAATTGTGTGTATGTACTGGTTTTTATTCAGTATTATTACTTAACCTAAAAATACGCCAATTTTCCAAAAATTTAATTAATAAAAGCGATGACATTCAGTTAGTGGTTTTTGCGAGATAATTTTTCTTTTGCAAAATGTTTCACTTGAATAAATAAACACGTGCTCTTGGTTAATTTTAGTGCAATATTAGGAAAGCAAGAATATTATGTTAACTTCAGAGCTTCAATAAACAGGTTTCATTTTCTTTTAACTCATTATTTATAAAGCAAAATTATTACTTCATTTTATTTCAAAGCAAAAAACGTGGGCTTGATATTCAGACAAATAAAAATTGATAGCATTGTTTAATTTCATGAAGAATAAAGTGCGTATTTAATTTTGTGTTATGTTAATAAAATGTTCACTGATTTTAGCCCAAAGAGACAATTTCGTTTTAACATTTTGCGTTGTTCACTATACAAAATATTAGAAGCCTGCATTATATTTAAAAAAATTAAATAATGAAGAATCTTCGTGAATGTATGTATGCTTCTCACATTGTAAAAAAATAACGGTAACTAGAGACATCGAATTTTGAATAATATAAACCTCTACCCGGATATGAGCATCTACAAGCCTATATTCTAAATCTGGAATTTGTTTTGTTATCTATTTCATATTTTATAAAGCTTTAATGAATTTTTGATTAACAAACTCAACGATTGCAAAGCTAGCAATTGCAACACTGTAAAAAGAAAAGCATTATTATCTTCAACGTAGGAGACTGTATATCGGAAATTGTAAAGGTATGATCTTTTTAAATATTTAATGATATTGCTGTTGAATTGAATTTTATGGTTTAAGTGCGAAGAACATGATATTTAATAAATATCGGTAACACATAAAAGGTAAACAATGCCCTTTTGGGTGTAATATAAAATCTGAAAATTTTAATTTTTTTGTTTGTTTTATAATCTTTATAAGGTATTTCTCCCGCCTTCTTGGCATACCTTTGTGGTGTAATGGTCAGCACACTTGACGCGTATTCGAGAGGCCCTTGGTTCGAGTCCCAGCGAGGGAATTGCTCGTTTTCATATCTCCTGCATTAAAAAAAATATCTAACGTCTCTATATCTTCATCAAATCAATTGCATTAAATGAAACAGAAGATAATCTCTGGTATCTCAGTGAATACATATCCGATTTATGAAATAAAGACTTACAAATTTCTGGGTTTTCCGAATAATCTAATGGAACGTAAGCCTGTTTTTAGTTTTCTGTTATATATCCATACGTTCCTTGCGTCTTAATATATAACGTAATGCAATGATGGGATAAATAATATCTTAAATCTCTTTTAAATCTTAAAAAGATTTGGCCAAACTGGCTTTCATTCTTAGTTTGGTACACAAAACAAGAGAAACATTACTGATATTTTTCTTCGCAAAACTAAGCGCTGTATTTTTAGATAAAACTCCATATGAAGACTGTTTTCTCGTGCTATAAAAACCGCAAATTCTGTGAGTACACAATAATATGCCCAGACTGCCAATGCTATAAATCTCAACTCGGACTCAGAGCCAGCTTGCCAACTTTACGACTCTTTCGGGAACCTTAATTCCCCTTTAACACGCTCTCAAAAGGGGCAAATACAGTTAATAGCCTAAAAGAAGAAAAACTAAATTCTTTCTCGATATTCCTCGTGCTGTCACAGCAGAATTGTAACCTCGATCCAATTCTAACCAATGAGCTGACTAGTATTACTCTAGTCCGCGTTCAAAGCCTTTCTTTACAACCCAAATAAAATAAAAAATAATAAAGGACGAAGAAAGGAGATTAAAACTGCATAAAATGAGCAACAGAATTCTTTTTGTTAAGAATGATGACTTATTTAATCAGAAAAGAATTCGTCTCGTATGCCCAATTCAGCATATCTCCGTTAGTAAGATTAAAAAATCCTGTACCTGAGTTTTGTTAGGCATATAAACGAAAAATCATTACCCATTCAGAATAATTAAGTGAGGATTTTTCTATGTAATGCAATTATCCAAATTAATTGAATAACGTAATGGCTTGCTGTCCATTTAGTTCAAATATGAAAGTTCTAAACTTTTTCTTTTTTTGCATAAACGTAGCATTATATTTTCGACGAAATACAATGTTGTGTATCCTTTATTAAAACCAAAGGATGTTGCTGGTAAAACGTAAAGAATGTTTAATGAGATAAGAAAGATATACTTCCAGACATGTCTTTGCCTAATAAATTGTCCAAATTTAGACCCAGCGCATCTCAAGAAAAGAGATCTTGATAGATTTTACATCTCTGTTCTCCACGTAGATGACACAAATCTTAACATTCAGTCCTTAAATAGGGATACGAATGCAGTTTCTCAGAAGTGTGTTAGCCATCTCTGCTCATTACCCAACCGAACAGAGAACAGAAAAGTCCTTTTAATTAATTAATGTAAGAACTTCCAATCTTTGATTGATTTTTACTATAAAATAATCTTAAGTCTGGAAGTTATTAACCAAAAGTCACCAAAATATAACGCTTGATACTTCTGAATATACTTCATATGTTATCAAAAGTACAGTTTTTACTAGTACAAAAGTACAGTTACTACTGTTATCAAAAGTACTAGTTTTCTTCGCTCTAGTCTTGAGTAATAAGTAACTAAAAGAAATGTATCATTTATGATTAGTTTACTCACCTATTACAGAAATCAAACATGTCAACATAATTACGACTCTAGGCATAGACACGTATTTATCTACGACACGTCTAAGATTGTGAAGAAGCTGCAATATATGTAGATTATAAATTTATTATAAAAAATCGGGATTCAAATATATGTCATGACGAAACGAAGAGTCATATTTAAGCTTTAAAACTAGCTATATAATAAGATACAGATACTGTTTCAGTCACAGAACAGCAGTTAATTTTTAAGATATAAATCACGTGGCAGTTGGCATCATATACCATTATTTCAAATGAAGTTCTGTCGGTTCTTGCATATTTTGTGAATGAATAATGTTTTGCAAAATCGCTTATTCAGTTCGAACTCTAAATTTACAATTAGATTTATGTCCACTGAATTTGGAATTCATGGCACGGAAACTTACCATTACGATTGCTAAAAGATTCTGACAATGGTGTAAAGTGCATTATCCAACACACAACGTTCGATAACATAACGGTGTGCAGTTGCTATGAGTGACTGAAATTGTCTTCAAAGATATGTAGATCTTTTAAGCTGTCATATGCTATTCTGATCGGCTAATACCACATGCTATTCTGGTCGACACACCTACTGCATTTTTCCCATTTTTTCCAGAAAGAGGCTCAAAACAGACTTCTATCTACAGCAAGCTTTTACAAATCACGGAAGATTTCCCGTTTACCTCTGCAGTTTCTGCCATCAAAACGTCAAATGCGCCTGCGTTGCCTCAGCTTCTTTAGCAGACGTCTAACATCACATACAGACTGTCCACTCACTTCTCCTATTAGAGCCTCTTTTCCTCAGTTCCAGGGATCACATAACCTCAAAGGTCTTCTTCAGGATTACTACGGATAGCGAGGAGTCAGAATCATCATCATAGAGTATGTCTAGTCTAAGAGAAACATAATCATAGCCGATAACCAGGTCTGAGCACCTGACGAAATGTAAAGGCAGCAAGCCTCCATTCATGTACACTCTTAGACAAAAAAACGACGCACCAAGAACGAGTTATCCGAATGGGACGAGAATCGGTAGAAGTGATGTACATGTACAGAAAAACAGATGATTACAGTTTCAGAAAAATCGGATGATTTATTGAAGTGATAGAGCTTCAGAAAGTGAAAAAGTCTGTAACGCGTTTGTTACCTCTGGCCCTTATGCAAGCAATTATTCGGCTTGACATCGATTGATAGAGGTTGCGGATGTTCTCCTGAGAGATATCGAGCCAAATTCTGTCCAAATGGCGCGTTAGATCGTCAACACCCGGCACTGGTTGGAGGGCCCTGCCCATATTGCTCCAAACGTGCTCAATAGGAGAGAGATCCGGCGACCTTGCTGGTCAAGGTAATGTCCGGCAAGCAGTAGAAGCATGTGCAGTGTGGGGCCGGGTATTATCGTGCTGAAATGTAAGTCCAGGGCGGCGTGGAATTTTGCATATTCCGTCGAACCTGTATACATATCAATTTGTGTCCAATTTGCTTTACAGCTTCTCGGTGCATCATTTTTTTTGTCTAAGAGTGTATATATGTAAATACCTCTAAACTAATTAATCCTTTTTGCTAATTTTGTACTGACGTACCCAAGACATTGTGGGTTGGAGCACCCAACAAAAGTAGTACAGCAATGCTAAACCTGGTTGTTAATAATAAGGTTGAAAAGATAACCAGCCAAAACAGGTTGCTGAATGCAACAAATAAAGATGATATGACTAAACTGTAGTGCCCATTCAGAGGTGAAGCAGACGGAATAGTAATAAATAAATATTCTATTCTCGAGTAATTGACTGCATATATTCCTATAAAGCCCTTCCCCGCTGACTGTTCCAATACAATAGCCTAGATCCGTGCAGCAGCTCGTCCAGGTGTCATAGATGCTGATAGTTAGCAGTGCAGATGCGAACAGCCGTTTATATGATACACAAGGAATCCCGATTCCTCGAACCAGACATACTTTCTTTAGTTATTCGTGGCCGGATGATGATTACCTTAAGTTCATTTCAGGTACTATCTTTAAAAATGTCTATTTAGCAATGTGTCTACTGCGACACAGCGCCTTACGTAGAAGGATTCTATGAGCTATATTGCGTGGAACTTTGCGAAAATTGACATTTCGCTGTATGTTAGCTACGAAGGTTGCATGTCAGTCTGCACTGATCTCTGCCATCAATGTGTTGCGTTCCACATACGACAGGGTGATTTTTTATTTTTGCTACTGACCCTGAATGACTTTTCAAAGTTACTATCGACAGAGGTATATGTGAAGCTCTTTCAAGCCTCACTCCCTTTGAAAGATACTGGTTCCAGGAAATATATGATTATATTTTTAGCAAAGTCTAAGAAATCAGTAGTTTGTCACAAAAAACGGTCACCTTACTATGAGGAAACCAGTCTCGGGACTATAATTACATAGTCCTTGAATACTTTTACATATGAAAATGTTCAATCTCATAGGGGCATACATTTCCAACCTGAGTATCCAAAGAAGCAATCATGTTTCAGTTCATAATAAGCAAAACTTAAACTTTGCTTATTTTTATACTTTGCTTATTGCTTTATACAAAACTTAAAATAGTGTTTGAATTGTAAGCTTATAAGGTATTTCTCCCGCCTTCTTCGCATGCCTTCGTGGTGTATTGGTCTGCATGCTCGACGCGTAACCGAGAGATCCGTGGTTCGATTCTCGGCGAAGGCGTTGCTCATTTTTCATCATTCCAGCTTCTAAAAACCTAATGTCTCTACAAGCTATAATAGTAAGCTTTATGTAACTAATCTTGTTGTTGTTCTTGTGACTTACCTCACTTCTCTGACAGTAACATCAGAGCAAGCATAAGAAATTCATTGTTGGAAAGAGACGGCAAGTAGTGTAAGATTGCGCCTGTCGTTAGCAAGAGCTTTGAGCACATACAAGTGAGAGTGTGAATTTTCTCAGTCTGCTTCCAGTTTTAATGTACAGCACCCCGAGGGACAGGTCCTATGTCTCCCACCCCTTTTCCCCTACCATCAACCTCTCCAGAGGACTTTCGCCTTGCCGCATATTTAGAATGCCCCCATGCCGGAAGGAAAATATAAATTTAAAAACATTCAACTCCAGGATTCGAACTCGGGCCCTTCGCTATGGCAGTTAGAATCACTAACCACTACCCCGGTTGGGTGGCCCAGTAACTTAAATTTAATTATTGATATTCCATTTTCTTATGGGTTAAAGCGAAAGTCTTTAATTTCAAATAATAACAAAAATTTAATGGTGGCGACTATTAAGAATTAAATAATAATCCTCAATTAAAACATTTCCTTTCTGCAAATTTCCCCAGACTGCTAGTCAAACCAGTTATTTAGAATAATATTGCTTATGCATCGTATTAAAATTTTGCATAGCAAACATATCAGATCAAATATTTGTCATACAAATATTAATTTCCGCTTATGTAGTAATATAAACGTTTTAGTAAAGTATTTACTCTTTACTTAGTTTTACCCTTAACATTTAATTAAATGCTTAAGTTTCTTTTGTTGCTTTCAGCTTAGTTAATAAATGTTTTTATATCATATCCAATGAAAATATTTTTGAATATAAATATATTTTAATTAAAATTTGATTAATACCTTAATTATTAATTGCTTCCAATTCTGAAAGCGATCTCATTCGATAACTGTAATGAAATAAAATATGAAAGTGCGTCTAGATTAAAAATTTTGCAATTATTTCATAATTTAACCGAACTTAACGATCGAATGTGGAAGAGATTAAATATGTAGTTTTTGAAAACTACTATTTTACTACTTTTACAATAATTCCTATAAATAGCATTAAGTTCCCAAATTTTTCCACGTACTCAGTGCACATTTTAGGAACTGGTATTTAAAAATAATTCAAGTTAACTAAAAATATTGAGAATGCTTAAATAGAAGTATTTTTTGTTTACACATGTAAATGAATACATATTTCGTAGCAAACCTGAACAAAAAATTCATTACAATTTTAAACTATTTATATAAATATAAATGATGCTTGTATAATATAAAATAATATGTACCATATATTTTGGCACGAGAAGCGCACTTTTAATACAAAAAATAATATCGAAATTTGCGAGTAGGCGTAATTTTATAGAGTACATTTGACGCTCGTACGTGCATTCTGTGTCTTCCCGCGTAAACCTTTCAGTAGTAATTCTTAATAACTGAGTTTCAGTAAGTCTAGTAACCCTTAAAGTCTCCGTTCAATTGTCTGATAGTCGTTATGGCCATAAATTTACAGTTCATTGTTCAATAAAAATGTCTTTGGGATTGAACTTTCATAATATTTAATTCTGAAGTTCTTACGTTTGTGGTGTATTCTCCAGTGTAAGAATCTCTAATAAATTTTGATTTGGTTTGGTTTATTTGATTACGGCAACGCACTTGAGGGCTACCTGCCTAAGAGGAGGGATGCTTTCGTGGAGGTCGTTCTAAGGCCAACTGGCTAGTATACACTTACACATGAGGAAAACTGCAATAAGGCCCAAGCAGCTAATCTGATCGTCGAGATTCGAGCCCAGGACCAAAGGTGTCAGTTCCGACCAGTGTTCAGCGACTTTATCTTTCTGCCGCTGGTGAGCCAGTGCATTTTGGTAGCTCAGTTTCATAAACACGTTTAATTATGATTATTATTCTTTTTTGCATTTCTTTGAATTTGTTCCTGCATTTTGTTATAGTTGCTCTGTTTCGCTGAAAATTGCAGTACCAATCGCATCTGACAGGACACTAAATGTACAGCATCTGCTGTGTGGTTAGTTTTCTGTCAGTCACTCTGCTCAGCATTAATTTTAACAGATACGGTACATTGCTGCAAAACTTGCACTTTTTACACTTTGCAAATAACAATAGTATTTCCTGCGAATTGCAGTTCTGTAATCATATTTTGAACTTTATCTTTAAAGACATTCATTTCCCGCGGTTTCCTTGGACGCATGACACATTGTTAAATGGACCAATATATTTATATGTGATTCCATCAAATTTCTAAATTATTACTATGAACTTAAAATTTTACTGAGCACACGGGTTTAAGAACTTTCTTTTAAAGTTAATTTCTATCAGATTTCCAGCATTTGAAACGAATAGTTTTTTGGATCAAATACTCACTTCTGGTGATTAACCTGTAGAGACATTAGGTATTTTTTTGGAACAAGAAAGATGAAAAATATGCAATGCCTTCGCCGGGGATCGAACCGCGGACCTCTGAAATACCGGCTCAGCGTGCTGACCATTACACCACGAAGGCACGCTAAGAATGTGGGAGATATACCTTATATACTCCCCTTTTTAAAGGGCGACTAGGGTTTTAGGGGACCTAGTCGCCAAATCCTGGGTGTGGAGAGTCATCATCCACAACCCTTTTAGTTCGGGCGCCACTGTAGAGACATTAGGTATTTTTTTGTAACAAGAAAGATGAAAAATATGCAATGCCTTCGCCGGGGATCGAACCGCGGACCTCTGAAATACCGGCTCAGCGTGCTGACCATTACACCACGAAGGCACGCTAAGAATGTGGGAGATATGCCTTATAAACCTTCTTCGTAAATGTTCAGTATTTTCACTCCTAATAAACACAAAGTTAAAGCTAAACGTGTTTCGCAAAGCTAAACTAGGTTCTTAAGAGATTAAATAGTAACTAATGTAGATTCATTAGGTTAGTTTCAAGCAGGAGACGTGGCAAATGAGCCATGCCCCTCACTGGGACTCGAACCTGACCTCTCGAAAACGCGCTAACCGTTACACCACGAAGGCATGCAGAATGGATGGGAAAAATACCTTATATACTCCCCCTTTTAAAGGCTATTTGAGATTAGAGAAACCAGACACCAAATCTTGGTAATGAAGAATCATCATCCACCACCGTTTTCATTTCGGAAGCCACTGTAGAGTCATTAGGTATTTTTGAAGCTGGAGACGTGAAAAATAAGCAATGCCTTCGTCAAGACTCTAATCGGGATATTTCGAACACGCGCCGAGTGTGCTACCGTTACACCCCGATGGCATGCACAAAGAAGGGAGAAAAGGCGTTATACAGTAAAAATGTTTTTCTATTCTAATTTGTGTTAATAATGCTACAAACTGCATAATTGCCAATACTAAAGCCTGCCTAGTTTAGTAGAATACGAATTCTACAACTGCCTGAGAATAAAGATTAATTTGTGAACAAAATCGTCAATACATTTTACTGTAAACAAGAAACAAATTAAAGAACGTCGTTTAACGATTTTTTATATGATTTTAAAACAATGATTCTAAAGTAACGAAACTTTGAGACGAGATGAATAACGCATTTTTAGCATTTGAAATCTTATGAACTACTTGTGTAAAAGATTTATTAATTAGAGAATATTAACTAGTAAATGGCAAAATAAAATACCCGTAAATGATATAAAAGGAAAATAAAACAATTTAAAATTATTGTAATTTAACTTTTTATAGATCCTCAAGTTAAGTGGAAAAGACGGCTAAAGTCCCCAATTTTACAACTCAATGTCTCAGTCAGGTGTTGTCGTACGGAAATAATAATTTTTTATTTATCTCAATGTGTATAAAATTTTACTGTACGAAAGTATGAGAGCGTATAAAACGAAAGATTCTGTAATTTTTGCAAAATTGGTATTTTTAATTTAAACACGCCGAAACATGAATATGCCTCATTCAAATGAATATCTGAGGCATTTTTGCTATATCGTTTCGTTTATATTAAAGTACATATCTACAACAAAAGATTACAAAACAAAATCCGCATATGAACTTTAATGTATACGGAGCACAATAAAGAAAATATTGTTTCGAATAGTATGTAAGCTGTATTAAAATAGACAGATGACGATTCCTTCGTGAAATAAGAATTTTTTTAATTTATTCAAAATGCAATTTTCAGACGCTTTGAATATTTTGATAAAATTTACATATTATAAAAATACCTTATTTCTTTAAGTCATTTTATTACATTCTAAGCAAAAAATAATACATTTAAATATTTAAAACATGAAATAAATTTTTATAACATTCATCTGTTGAAGTGGTAGAAGTGGATGTCAAAATGTCAAAACTACAGATTTGATTTGAGTGACAGAAAAGTAGAAGGTTCTTTTATTTTGAGATATTAAAGCGCATACTGATCGAACCCCTGACGTAAAATCACGAGACTAAAAAATGAAAGATGAAGGAAAAGCAAGCTAACGTCACAAATGCAAGGTTTTATATCTATACATTCGTTCGCTTGGAAAAGAAATGCTATATAGCCTTTTTGTTTTGCGCGAACAAAACAAATCAAATCACGTGAAAGTATATCCAACATGATCCGTCTATCGTAGATATACATCATCATTATTATGGCTTATTTCAGTCATGCTATAAAAGTAAAACTCTAAGATAATTAAAAAAAAACAGTAAAAAAATCTGAATGGTTTCAGATTTTAAATAACGTCCAAAGGGGCGTTTTTTAACGTTTTGTGCGTTATATTGATTTATTAAATATCATGTTCTTCACACTTAAACCATAAAATTCAGTTCAACAGCAATATCGCAAAATTTAAAATTTAATTTTAAAATGAGTATATCTTTAGAATTTCTGATACACAGTTCCGCGCGCTTTAGAAAAAATTTTTTTTTTCCTCGTAGAGTGTTGCCATTGCTCGCTTTCAAATCGTTTGAGTTATTTCTTCAAAAATTGGTTAAAGTTCTACAAAATGTGAAATAGAAAATAAAACAAATTTCAAATTCGGGCTTCCAGATGCGCATATTCGGATGGAAACGTACGTTATTCAAAATTGGATATCTCTAGGTACCGTTGTTTTATCACATTTGGAGAAATATGATAAAAATCCTTACATTTGGATATTCACATTTGGAGAAATATACATTTATGCAGATTCTTCATTATTTAATTTCTTTAAGTATAATACAGAGCTACAATATTTTGTGGCAACAGTTTGAAAAGTGATTCAGACTATTAATGCTTCCAACGCAAAATCCCAAAACGAAAACAATAGTCCTTCCGGCAGAAAACCCCTTTGGACTAAAAATTTATAGAAATAGCACTACACTATTGTATTTCGTCAAATTTATAGTTTTTTTACTGTACTTCGCGATATTCAGTGTCACCATCTGGTTGTGTGTGGATTCTGTTCATTATCAGTTATGTAATATTCTTAATCTGCATAAATATAAGTATCTAATTTACAAAATTTATATAAATGGAAGTTCTTATTCACATAAGTTTAGGTATCTGTTTTTTTTTAATGGCCGGCACTTAGCTTTGAGCCACTACAAGAGCCGGATGTGGTGGACAATTCACTGTGAAAGATTCTAATATCTGACCACTATTGCCATCTTTGAAGGGGCGGACGTTCACAACCATGCCTTGTCCGCGGTTCGAACCGGTCCCATCGCTACGGAATTCATAGTCACTAACCACTATACCGATTCGCTGGGTAAATTTAAGCATCTAATTTACTTAATTTGCATAGTTCTAAATGTCTCATTTACACAAATATAAATACCTAATATGCATAAATATTAGGTAAAAAAGGGGGCAGTTATAAATCTCCTGTTCTAATGGGTTGATTGATGAAATTCAAATTGCATGCTTCATGCGTCGAAAGCGCGACTTAGGATATATATCAGATTTACATATAGAATTGTTCTAATAGAGATATTTTGACACAAAACCGGACTTTATCTGAAATGACACGCCAGTTTTGTTTTCCACATTTCGATTCTACGGCTCAAATTATGCTTAAATATTAAATTTTGTAAAATTTGGTGCGACATTTACGGAGAAATTTAAAAATTTATCTTGGAAAATGTATTTCAGTTTGCGCCAAGAATCGCGAGCTTGGCGAACTTCTTAGTTTATAGCAACCTAATATTTTCTTTCCCTTTTGATATTATGTACGAGCGGAAAAATAATCACGTTCATTACTTTCAAAAAAATTTAACGAAGTGCATAAACCATACTTGGCGTCACTATCGCTTGTAAGGAATATGCCAAATTTCAAAAGGCGCCAATGTGTAAACTCGCGTATATCTTAGGAAATTTTGAATAAAAAACTGCATTTTTGCAATTCTGCCTAGAAATACATCTAGTTTAAGATGATGTTTCACATTTTATAGGTTATAATACAAAAATGTGTTCGAAAAATTATTTAAAAATACAAATTTTAAAAATAAACCTTAGAAAATATCCGAATCATATTTGGATTCAGCACGAATTTAGAATTCTGGAAGAAGGAATCAAGTAATTTTAAGAACAAAGAGATATTATTAAATGTATATCAAATTAAATTAACTTTGAGGAGTTAAAATTTTGGAAGCTTATTTATTAAAAACCCACTAGTGCGATTTTTACAAACCTTGGCATTTTGACATAATTTGAATCGTAGCCTCGAAATATGGAATATAATTGGTATGTCATTCCAGAAAAAGTCTGATTTGTGTCGAAATATCTATATTAGAACAATGCTATATATACATCAAATACTCATCCTTTGCCGCGCTCTAGAGACGTTGGAAAATGCTTTTGCTAGAGTGAACTCCATAAAAAGCTACAGGATTTCTGTTCTTAAACTATAAAACATGAATGTAACCAAAAAATCCTAATTCTGGAAATAAGTTTCAGAAGCAAAACTATGATGCTCAGCATTCCAGCTGTCTATGCTGAGCAAAATATAAAATACCAGTTTAGTAGCAAAAGAAGGCTGCATCACTTGAACGAAATCGATGCAAGGTATCCAATATACACTAGGAAATAAAAAAGGGGGGGCAGTTCTGTATCTCCCGTTCTACCGGTCCGATTGAGGACATTTAGATTGCGTTTTTCATATCTCGAAAGCATATTTTTTCGTATATCGATTCTACGATTCAAATTATACCTAGATATTAAATTTCGTAATTTTTCGTTATAAATCCAATGAGACATTTAAAAATTTATCTTGGCTCATTTTCTCAGTTTGTGCCAAAATAAATAACTTGGCGGAATTCTTCATTCACAGTACCTTACATAATTTTTTTTTCATTGATTCATGAGAGGGAAAAAGATCCATCTTTCATACATTCAAATACACTCATGCCCATAAATTAAGGATAATGCAAAATCAGGCAAAGGAAAAGTTAAAAGCAAAACAAATTTGACTTATTTGTGAAGCTTATTTATTAAACAAAAGGTAAGGAGCAAAAAAACATGCTATATGTTTGATATTATTAAAAAATAAGCGATTTTTTCTCCCTGGAGCAAATTACAAAAAAAAACACCTATTTACAAATAACCAATATTACATGGTTCATATGATTGTTAATACATTGTATGTCTCCCAGACGATGCAATACAGTCCGACACAGTCCGTAAAACGCCTCGGCATGCTGAGTATCAAATTATCGATCTGATCTTGGGGGATATTACACCACTCAAAAAGCAATGCTCTCCGAAGTTCCGGTAGGCATGCAGGAGGAGGTTGACGGGCTGCAACTTATCGGCCAAGCATGTCCCACACGAGCTCTACTGGATTCAAGTTCGGTGAGAATGCCTGCCAGTCTATACGGGTGATATCCTCCGATTGAAGGCATTGGCTTACGATGTTTGCACGGTGAAGACGGGCGTTGTCATCCATAAACACAAATTGTGGGCCCATGGCGCCGCGAAACAAACGTACATGTTATTCCAGAACGACGTCCCGATAGATTTGCCTTGTAATGGTTCGAATTTGAACATGCAGGTAAGTCCTGGAACCCAGAATAATTCCCCCCAAACGAGCACTCCTGCACCACCGTAACGGTGTCGTTCAATGATGTTTTCTTGGTGGCAACGGGTACCTGGAGCTCTCCATATGAAAGTCCGGCGAGAATCAGACTGCAAGCTAAACCTGGACTCGTCGGGAAACATCACACAAGCCCACTGTTGCGGTGTCTACAATGCATGCACTCTACTCCAGGCTATCCGCAGGCGACAGTGAGTTGCAGTAAGTGGAACGCATCTGACAGGTCTACGAGTATATAGACCAATCTGCCCCAAGCGTCTGTACACGGTCTGTCTTGAAATTGTCGTATCAGTGGCTGAAGAGAGCTGACGAGACAGTCCTGAGGCTGTGCTCCGCCTGTTTCTTTTGGCATTAACTGCCAAATACCGGTCCTCATTCGGCGTTGTAACTCTGGGGCGACTTGTGCTGTAACGTCTACTCACATTACCATCATCTTGGAATCGTTGCCAAAGCCTGGAGATGACACTCTGGGTAATTCCAAGTTCGTCTGATACTTCCAGTTGGGTACGCCCACATTCCAGACGGCCGATCATTCTACCATGATGCTTATAAAGCGCCTGCGAATAATTTTACTTCTTTGCCTGTATTCCTTATATATCACTCTTTTACACTCTCGTCGTTGTGACGTACTATCGGTGTCATCTGGTTACTTCCTGAAATTTGCATATGATTCTTGAAGATGTATGTAGTGATTTTACAGGTGATATATTTATTTCAGTGTTCGATTTCTGCGTGACTCCGAATTATCCTTAATTTATGGGCATGAATGTAATGTAAACAAACTGCGTAAACCACATTTTCATTATTATCTCTTATATTAAATACGCCAAATTTCAAAACCCGCCAAAATGTCATTTCAGGTATATCTTTCGAAATTTTGAATAAAAAACTATCTTTTTGCACTTATGCTTAGAAATACATCTACTTTAAGTTGATGGTAAGAATTTTATAGATCAAAATGTTCAAAAGTTCAAAATGGTTTTTGAAAAATTTACAAAAATTATTTAAAACTACAAGTTTTAAGAATAAATCATAAAAAATGGGGGAATGTTACTTGGAATGAACCTAAATTTTAAAATGTGAAAGAAAGAATCAAATAAGTTTAATAAAAAAAGAGAGATTAATAAATATATGTGAAATTCGATTAACATTGAAGAGCTAAAATTTTGAGAGCTAATTTTTTAAAACTACTCTTGCGATTTTTACCAAACTTGGCAGTTTGGCATAATTTGAGTCGTAGAATTCAAATATGGAAAAAAATATTGGCATGTCATTTCAGAAAAAGTCCGATTTTGTGTCAAAATACCTATATTAGAACAATGCTATATACAAATCTAATACATATTCTAAGTCTCATTTTCGAGCTATGAAAAATGCAATTAGAATTTCTTAAATCGATCCAGTATAACGGAAGACATGTAACTGTCCCCCCCTTTTCTTGCACTCGAGCGAAAGAAGGCTATGAATGCCGCAATTTACACATAAAAGCACTATTAACGTTTTACGCTTTACTGTAAGCATTAAACGAATTCTAACATACGTAACATATACAGCATTATTCTTTAACATACGTATTTTGACAAAAAATCGGACTTTTTCTGAAAAAAAATCTGATTTTTTTTTTCGTGTTTCGATTGTACGAATCAAATTATGCCTGGACACTAAATTTTGTAATTTTTCGTTTTAAATTTATAGAGAAATTTAAAAATTTAGTTTGGTGCATTATTGTTTAGAGTCTTTAAAATTTTTTATGCCGCAGACGTGAAAAAGGTGCAATGCCCTAGCCGGAACTTGAACCCTGGACTTCTGGAATACGTGTCAAGTATGTTTTCAATAACACCACGAAAGAATGCGAAAAGAAAGAAGAAAATATCGTACTTACTCCCCTTTCTGTCTTACTTAAAGTGAGACCGGGGATTAGGGGACGCAATCGCCATATCCTTACGGTGACAAATTATCGTTCACTACCTTTTAGTTCAGGCGCCACTGTAGAGTTCTCGCCGGGACTCGAACCCAAGACCTCTCGAATACGTGTCAAGTATGCTTACAATTACACCATGGAGACATGCAGAAGGGAGGGCGAAATTACTGTACACAACATAAAATAATTATTAAATTTGTCTTTGACATTTATCTGATGAAAACAAAAATCAAAGTAGAATAGATAAATGCCAGAATTTTGTAAGTAAATAGAGAAACACATAAATAAGTTATTTTAAAATTTATAATAGTTCATTTGGAATTTCGTATATTTCTGAAAATTAAAATAAATTCTGCGAGCCAATAGAAGCATCGGTTTTATGGTGAAAACGTTTCATTTCCTGATTTAAGTATTATGCTCGTAAATGCTAAAAAATTAATAATTCTTCTCTGATTTACTTCACGTATGCTTCATTACTTCAATTAATAAATAACAATCCATTTTCTATTTATCTGAATTTCTTTCTGTCTATCAACCTTCTTCTCTATTCTGACATCTACTTTCGCCATTCACCTGTAATTTTTATGCTTTTAACTCTTTATTTTCTTGAATGCTTCAGAGCAACGTCAATGGGATAGCATCTATAATTTTGTGTTACATAATACCGGAGACTTAAATACTTAAGATATCTGACTACGTTCTAATCGCCAATTTTGATGAATTTTTTGGAAAAAAACAAGCCTTTTTTACTACATTTTGTTTTACTTCATTTATATATTAAGCTTCCCAAAGAAGACTACCCTCATTTTGTTTCTTCGATACTTAGATGAAGGATTATAGTTATCTTTGTTCGCCGTGAACGGAGTTTCTGTTTAAGAACACCAAAGATAATATCTAAAGTTACACAGAGTAACTTAAATAACTTTAAAATAAGAATTTTTTATTTGAATACTTTTGGTGACGTTCAAAAGATGATTTTGAACCTTTCTATTTGTTAATAAGTTCTCGAGAACAAGATTAATTTTACATTTACTTTTCACACTCGGCATTTTCTTTTCCTTCTGTTTGAATTTGCATTACATTATACCTACATCCAGGGTTTTTTCGAGTTTTTGTTACGAAAAGATTAACGTTAATTTAAAATATTACTGTAATAATTTAAGAAGATTTTTAAAAATATTCTTTGAAATATCGTGAAGTAAATGGACTAAAAGTTTATATTTATGTACATATCAAAAACGTTTTTAGAGAGTTTTGTCAATGAAAAGAATGAAAATTTCTCGAAAAATAGTTAGTGAAAGTAAAATAAAAGGACAGTTCTATATCTCTCGTTCTACTGGGCCGTTTGACGAAATTCATTCAAAGCGCGATATAAGATGTGTATTAGAATTATATATAGCTTTGTTCTAATATAGGTGCTTTGACACAAAATCGGGCTTTTTCTGGAATGGCACGCCGATTTTTTTCCATATTTCGATTCAACGACTCAAATTATGCTAATGTACTACGTTCTGTAAAATTCGCACGAGTAGTTTTCAAAATAGCTCTCAAAATTTTAACCCCTCAGTGTTACAGTAGAAGTCCGATAATCCGGCACGTTCGGGACCGGCTCGGTGCCGGACTACCGAAAATTCCGGTCTATCGGGCGCTAACTATAAGAACAATTAGGTTAATAATTAAACTAAAAATACACTATGCAAATGCATACTACAAAGTTTATTTTACATTTCATATAATGTATGTACACGTACTGTAAAACATATTTCACTTAGATTTAAAAAAGTCACGAATGTCTTTTTGTTTTCTTGACTTTTGGCGTTTAGTATAAAATTTATTTCTAATGATATGGAAATCAATAATTTCTGAAGCACTGTAGCTAGTACTAGCCTCAGCAAAAGAGATAAACTTATTTAGTGATTCTGCAGCTTCTGCCCAGCTGATTTTTTCCTTTTCTTCCGTTTCGGCATCTGAGTCATTTTCTTCAAGATTTTGAGTAGGCTGAGGGTTTACTACAATGTTGATAATGTCCTCATCGGTTAGTTCTTGTTCAACAGGCTCATTCTCGTCGATTAAAAGCCACTCCTCTACCTCATCTTCAGGCAGGTTTTTCAAGGGATTGTCAGTACTTCTAACGACATCCAAAACTTTGGTCAGAGCGTCTTGATGGTTTTCTTCCTCATCAGTCTGTAGAGTTAGGTCAGATGCAGGGTTTGCAGCTGGCCAAAGTTTTCTCCAGCATTTTTGGAGTGTTGTATTTTTTACCTGGTTCCAAGACTGTGCAATAGCATAGACGGCATCTTTTACTGTAAACTTTTTTTGAAAATCAGTCACGTCACAGTCGGCATTTAACAGGCCTTGAATAAAAGACCTTCTATAAAAGCATTTAAAATTTTGAATAACCCCTTGGTCCATGGGTTGAATCAAAGATGTTACGTTAGGTGGGAGCAGAGTAGCAACAATATTTCCAGAAACTAACTCATCTACTGGCGGATGGGCTTTGCAATTGTCCAAAAGAAGGATGGCTTTAGTATCTTCTGGTAGACCAAGGCTTTTGAATGATTCCTTGACCTCAGGCACAAAGTGGTGAAAAAACCAGTCTTTAAAGAGGGCGGCAGTTATCCACGCATTTGATTGAGCATCGTATTGGACAGGCAAGTGTGTAACATTCTTAAAAGCCCTGGGTTTTGCAGATTTACCTATCACAAAAGGGGTCACTCGGTGGTTTCCAGACGCATTAGCACATAGCAAAACGGTTAATCTGTCTTTGTTTTTTTTAAAACCCTTGGCTGCTTTTTCTCCTCCCCCAGCTAGTGTAGATGTTGGTAAACATCGCCACAATAGCCCTGTTTCATCAGCATTGTAAATCTGTTCAGGTGTTAAATCATTATCAGCCACGATTTTCTCAAACTCGTCTTTGTATTTTTCTGCAGAGTTTTGGTTTGCTGAAAGGGTTTCTCCAGTTACATCAAGTCTTCGAATTCCATGCCGAAACTTAAAGTTTCTGAGCCAACCATCAGAATAATTACATTCACTTTCAGCAACTCCTAAATCTTGGCCGAATTTCTTTGCCTTTTCAACAATCATTGGCCCTGTTAACGGCTTTCCTTCAGAACGTACTGCACTAAACCATTTGAACAATACACTATCTACCTGTTCCAGTTTTGGTTTTTTTAATGTTTTTCTAGAAGCCAATTTTTCAGTTGTTACCGATTGAGAAGCAAACTTCATTAGTTCATCTTTTTGTTTTTTAATGTCATAAATAGTTGATGAGCCAATATTAAACTCATTCATTAAAACATTTCTATTCTCGCCTTTTTCTAGCCGTTTGATGATTTCTAGTTTCTGATTGAGAGTCAGTGTTACGTGTTTTCGTTTCTCTCCTTTTGAACTCGAAGGCTTAGGTTTTGAAAACATGGTCACTGTACAGTTAGAACGAAAATCACTTTTTTTTATAAACAGTTTCAAAAGTTACGTTTACTGCGATGTGAAAGGACACAAAACAACAACGCACAAAAAATGGCGAAGACGCTTCGTGATTGATTAACGGAGCTGCACTGCACCTGAATTTGTTGTGACAGCTGAGACTAGCTGGCCGCTAATTGTTTCCGAACAATATCAAGCGCTTCCGGATGATCTCGAACTACCCCGAAAACTTCCGAATAGCTCTCGAGCGGTTTTATTTGCTTTAAAGACACACTTTTGGAGAAAACTAAAATTTTTACAATTTTCCGGAGCGATGCCGGACTATCGGGCATTCCGGACTGTTGGATGCCGGACTAACGGACTTCTACTGTAATTGAATTTGATATATATTTATTAACATATTACTTTCTATTAAACCTACCGAATTCCTTCCTCCAGAATTAGAAATTTAGGCTTTGTTCAAATATACTTTAACGATTTATTTTAAAGATTTGTATTTTTTATAAATTTTCCGAAAAATGTTTTGTATTATAACCTATAAAAATTTTAACATAATCATAAAGCAGATGTTTTTCTAGGTTATACCTGCAAAAAATTAGAGTTTTGTAATCAAAATCTCCTAAAATATACATGAATTTATATATTGGCGCGTTTTGAAATTTATCACATTCGTTACTAGCGATAATAACTCCAAATGTGGTTTACGAATTTGTTAAAATTATTTGAAAGTAATGAGTTATTTTAAAGTACTTTTCCTCTCGTGTATAATTAAAAAAATGAAAGGAAAATAGGTTGCTGTAAATTAAAACGTTCGCCGAGTAAATTATTTTTGGGACAAACTGAAAAAAAATGTGCCAAGATAAATTTTTGAATTTCCCCGCAAATTTCGTACCAAAATGTACAGCATTTAATATTTAGGTACAATCTTAGTTGTAGAATCGAAATATTGAAAAACAAATTGGCTTGTCGTTCTAGAAAAAGTCCGATTTGGGGTAAAAATACCTATATTAGAGCAGCGCTATATACAAATTTAATATATATCCAAAATTGCGCTTTCGAGACATGATAAACGTAATCTGAATTTCGTCAATCGGCCCCGTAGAACGAGAGATATAGAACAACTTTTTTTTATTATTTATTTATTTATTATTTTGCTCAGTGAACGTATTCATTTCGTTCTTTCCACCCAGTGAGTGATTTCTTCTCTTGTAATCCTTACGATTAGATTAAAGGATTTAGATATAGAACTCTCCTTTTCTTTCAGTTTATGCAAATAGACATATGTAAGAGACGGTTTACTTTATCATTAAGATTTTAGTCCATTCAATTCCTTATACCTTAATAAATATAAGTAACAAAAATAAACGTAAAATATTCATAGACGTGTCTGTGGGAATATATCTAGTAATCCTGAAATATAACACCTTTTCAACCCAAAATGTAAGAGAAATAAAAAAATTATACTTTGATAGTATGCCCATTACCTCTTTCTATCATTTTAAGTAGAACTCTGCTAAATAACATCAATAGTAGTTTTTGTTTTACTATTTTCCACAATTTGAGAGTCGAAAGTAGTTGGATACCTTAACCTTAAGTAGTTGGTAGAACTTCTAACTTCGAAACATAATTAAAATGTGAGAATGCGAGAGAAAAGTCTTAAAAAATGAAAACGAATCAAAACGATTAAATTTCAGGAGCAAAATTCAACAAAACTTATTTGGTTATAATTATTGAACATCTTAAACCTGATGAATATTTTGCATTGCTTCACTTATCCTCGATGCACAAACATTTATAATCTTCGAACATAAACCATTTGAGGATTCAGTTAGCAGTCGACAGATTCGCAAATCAATGACAACACTAGAACTGTGGTTAAATGACGTAAACGACCAAATGGAAAGGAGGCGGAGTTTTATTTCTCTGATTACGCTTCGCGCTAATTGCAATAGCTTGACGTTGCGTTTCTTCCCCTGCTCTAATTAGTTTAGGTTTAATTAAGTGTTTTTATTATACTTTTTATTTCTGTTATTTTTTGTAAGCGTGTTTCGTTATTAAATTACCTCTACTTGCTTTCCTCTTTGTATTTACTTATTTGTCAGAACAAGGAGAAGTAAAACCAACCCAAAATACAATTAAGTATAATAAAAAAATGAACCCTAAGCAAGGAAATATGTTTTAGCTTAATAGTAGTATAAATAACAATAGAAAGAAAAAATGCACAGAAGTTTTATCTTTATTAGCACTATAAATTCACGTAATGCGTTAATCCTTGGGTATAATGAAAGGAGTAAAATGATTGCCAAAATCATTAGCTAACGAAATTATCTATACTAGCCATGCATTCTCATAAATTTCCGCGAAAAGAACTAAACAAAACATAAAACACGAAAGAAGATAATTTTTCTGAGAAAGTACTCAATAACAGTTTCTAAGGCTGAAAGCTAAAGTTTTAATTTTACTGGCGGTATAAATTTCTGTCGCATAAATTTTAAAAGTAATTGCCAGATTGATAAAAAAAGACCTTATTAAAATATATGAATTTTGTTATTGAAAAATGATTCCATATCCATTAAAATGTTCCTCATTTAACTTAATTTTGAATTAAAAGAAAACATAAATAAAAATGTAATTTTTAAAGCTTTGGAACTGCTTTTATAGATGAAATTTATACATAAAGTTACTGAGAACATGTACATTATGTTTCCGCATCTGATAACTTTTTTTAATTATAAAATATTTGTCAACTGCGACAACAATACAGGCATATGATTTAAGAAAACACGCACCGAAAACATTTTCTGTTCCATTTTATTCTTTTATTCAGAAAAAAACTTCAATAATA